>AP028435.1:18977305-19107411 GCA_036509395.1 Antheraea yamamai | reverse complement strand
GAATCTAAAATCTGCATTTATTTGTCCTTAAGTTGTATTACTGTTATACATATTAGACATATGTATACCTAAATTTGTGTTCTGTGCTACTATGTTCCGACCCCTCGAGTCCCTAGAACCATAATGGTTTAAGTTCCATACCAACGAATATAGACCTTATGGAGCACAAGTTAACAGACAGTTTGGCAGCATAATTTTAAAAAAATTACTGAATTTATTATAAAATTTGAAAAATGTAAAATTTGAATCTAAATATGTAATGTAAAATTACAATTTTTATTCAAATGTATGATTAAATTATGTTTCTAAGAATTTTTTTTAAAGATTCATAAAATTTACAATTTATCTATTTATTTATTCTTTTATGTAGGATAGAAAAAATTAAAAACATAGCATCCGCCATTTTGAGATTTAAATCTTAATTTGGAAACCGAGGGGTCAATTTATTAGCTAGTTTGAGGAAAAGCTTTATTTAATGAATTAATATAAATTTTACCTGTTTTACTTTATTCCCGACATCAAGTTGATTGGTTTCATCTAAAACCTCATCCAAGGTCAGGGGGTGGTCGTCGCCATCCTGGTGTCTCGCTTTCATGTGCCTAACAATTCGAGCCAACACACCGAAGCGGTATGAAGAACTACCGGACATTGTCTTATAGCTGAAAAATAATTGTGTGATGGTTGTTTTCATTTTCAGAATAGCAAAGATATTTAAAATTACTGCTTACACTATATTATTAAATTAACATACAAACTTAATACTATATTTTTGTTTTCACTTCAAAATCTAAACATATGATGATTATTACACTCTAAGTGGTAATTAAAATTATAACATATTAAACTTTGAAAGAGGATGGATTCTAAATCAGAGATTCCCTATTACCTATCCCATACAACACTTGTGGAGAATCTGCCACAAAACATTGTTGGTGTAGCAGTAGTGACCAACATAACAGGTAATGTTAAGTGTCTTTAATCAAGAATTCTTAAATTATTTTTTAATGAAAATATAAAGGAATGACTGAGAGCAACTACCTTTATTATAAAAACAAATTACTAGGAAACACTGGTATTTGGTATTAATATTGGATCGGAAAAAAACTGGGTACAATAAAGACCACACAATCAAATTAAATAAATATTACGAACTAACAAATGAACTAAGTAAAAATGGCTATGTGGTTAAGTTATACGTGGTAGAAGTAGGAGCGAGAGGTATACCAGCAAAATCTCTCTACAACCTTCTGAAGGACCTTGGCCTGTCGAGAACTGCAGTAAGTTCTATTTTAGAACGAGTATCAAAGGCTGCACTAACAGGTTCCTACCAAATTTGGCTAGGCAGGGCGGGAAACTCGAGCAGTGAAGGTGAGCGTTGATACGCATCTGAAAGGGGGCCTCCTTAAACCTACACCTGGGTCGCAAGTCCTGGGAACTGCTCTGAGTTTCTCTCTCTGCCACACGATGGACCCGGCACCCGCACAGTGAATCCATAGAAGGCTAAGAAGTTCGTCTCTCTCTCTGTGGGAAATATGTAATGTTTTTAAGAATTTAATGTTATTTACTTACTTATTGGCATCAAGTTTCGGTCCGGCACTGACCGAACTTGATGATTTTGACTTCTTTTTGCTGTCATCTTTTGACTGTGAATCATCTTTCTTTTTCTTTTCAATGCTGAAATGATATATATTTATATGATTTCATTAAAACTTTTTGAAGAATAATAATAATTAATTCATTATTATTATATGGATGTGCATGCATAAAAGAGATTTGAACTATCATAGACAAAATAAAAAAAATGGGTTAAAAAATCTCCATATAGAAGTGAGTGATATAGAAGAACTTTAAGAATATTGTCAAAATTGATAGACTGATGTTCAGTTATCAATTTATATCACTACATGGATTGAGGAGGCAAATTTGATTCAATTTTCTTCGTTAGTACGTCTGTGAGAAACTGAGGCAGACAGCTAGTATTATATACTATCAATTTGTTTCTTATGATGAGAATTGGGTCGTTACTTTTCATAATTTATATTTTTGTTGTTGGCAACTTGAAGTATATATAACAGTGTCGAATTATGTTGTCATAAATAAAAATAAATATGTTTTTTATGCTCAATCCAAGCTATAAATGCATACACATTTTAAATATTAGAATGCTATATGTATTTATGAATTATGTTAATAAATAGGAAAGAGTATTGACAAAGGCTAAGATTTAACAAAAATATTTATAACTACTTATATATAGAAGGAAATTGCAGTACAGCTCCAAAGATATTATAGTTTATACATTAAGATATTAAAGTTCAAAGAAGCTTTAAAAGTCCATCAGACCAACAATTCGAAAAATATTACTGATATTACTATTCTTTTTAAATAATTAGCATTTTATGGTAATTTGTTAAAATAAAATCTATAAATAGGTTAGCTGTATCAGTATTTAAATATTAATAATTAGAATATTTAATACAATAATACTAACTACTTAAACGCTTTACCTATGGCTTGAGATATAGTGGCCTAGTTCACTGTCTACCTGTAAATCGATAGGCGTGAAGAAGGAAATGTATGACTGTCGCACGCATTCGGGAAGTAAATTGTTAGTAATCAACTAATCATATGTACAAGCTTGGTGTGTGTGAGGGAGAAAGTACATCGCCGTCAGCCACGATATTACGACCAGTTAGCTCGTTAGTTATGTGTTGGTAAGCGTTCGTCGTACACAATTATAAAGAGAAATACCTCGGAGTTGCAAGTGCCTTCTTTTTAAACGCCTCCCGTTCTCGAAGTAGAGCTGGATCCATTGTGAATTATTTACTTTATCACTTGGTAAGTGAGCTTATTTCATGTTTTATTCTACATCTTTTGAATCGGCTTCCTTACGGAATATTTTATTTTGACAGATGGCGTTGACAATGACGCTATTGACAGTACAGAAAGCAAAGGTTATTTAATCATACATCCTTGTTTTATAACGTTGTAAATGTTCACTTTTGAGTGGTTTTAGACTATAAAACAATAAATGATATGAAAAAGTTTTATTTACACAGTTATAAAATGCTTTTGTAATAAATGAAAATATATAACGTCAATATAGCAAATGCGTTTGATTAACGTAAATCTTATACTATATATTAGTATAGAATGTAAAAATACTAAATAACATTTTTAATTAAAGCTATTTAATAATTTAATTTTCGTTTTATCACCGTTAATATATTCAGTGTAAACAAATTAATAGTTATCGGGATCTATTTTAGTAGGGACGATATATCTAATAATACATAGAATAATATTCCGCTTTAAGGACACAAATCGAAATTTATGACTTCGTTAAGATGGAATATATTTTTGGAATTCTAATTTTATTAAAATAAGATGTTTTAATATTGTGGTGTTCCTAATACATAAATTTAAATCGTAATGCTAGTTGGAAATGATAACCGTTATGTTTAAGTTTTTATAAGAAATAAGCAACCCGTTGCGACTTCATATTAGATCACATATTATATCAGAAGACCTAAAAAAGTAAAATATATTCATACAGAAATATAGATGTGTACCTATTTATGTGTGATTTTAAATTATATACGACGGTGAATGATAATTTATTGTGAGTATTTGCATTTTATAATGTAAACTTTTAAGCTGTTGCGTATTTAAGATGTGAATGCGTAAAAAACAAACTCACTAACTTTAGTTATGGAATTATGGTTCTTTCTCCAATGCCATACCGTGCTTAATATGAAAATATGTAATTAATATATGAAAGGCACTTCAGCCACTGCATTTGAATCAGTGCCAGCGTTTCTAAAGTGAATTGTTCAAATTCCCTAAAAAACTATTTCATACTCTACAAATTCGATTTCTCATAAACTTCCCGTATATAATTATTCAAAAAGTAAATGACTTAAAATAAGATGATTTAAGTTCAATAAATACACAGAAATCGAAATAAGCAGTCGTTTACTTGCATTCTAATGAAAGTAATTCGCGTGGTAGGGTGGATTTAAGCGAATTGAAAAACCGTAGTATAGTTGTACTACTCTCTGTTAAACTATTTGTTCGATGGGATGCAATTATATCGAGTTCCTTCGTTGAAGCTTCTTGTCATAAACGAACAAAAAAAAATCATCAAAATTAGTCAATTCGTTATCGAGATATTATCAAAAATTCCTTTTCTTACAAAATGTATGACAAAATGAATTTTCTCATAATTTTTTTTGCTAATTTTTCTTATGTTTTTTAATTTTGTTACTCGGAGCGGAGAAAAATCTAATATATCAAAGATCATAAAAATTGTTACTGTTCTTGAGTTATAAATGGTATTACTAAACAAATTTTGTTATACATATATATACAGATACTAGCGGACCGGGCGGACGTTGTCCTGCCTTGAAAACAAAAAAAATCCTAAAAGTCGATCGCAGCGCCACCTACCGGTTCCAATTGTGAATCTAAACCATTCTCGGATCCACTCGAACACGCACAAAAAATTTCATCAAAATCGGTCCAGTCGTTTAGGAGGAGTTCAGTCACATACACACGCACACAAGAAATATATATATTAAGATACAATCCTTGTGTTCATACAAACATTTATAATTTAGTTTTGATGCTGTTGACACATTGTATACGTGTATATACATTACACATGGTATATACATTATGCTATAAAAGTGTTAAATTTATTTAACGTAAAACTGAAGTAATGGCGTGCGTCTAGGTCGTGCATGCTTCGAGTGTTTATTGGATTCCATGAAAACAGGTTTGTTGATCTGTTATTATTCAGATAACCGTTAAAAATATAGTCCATAATTTACGAAGACTCGTTTTGAGTCAATTATATTATAAATATATTTTATATCTACTATAAAATTTAAAGGAGAATACCCTCTCAGTTTATTTATTCGGTCACTGCCTTTTGGTATTCATTTGGTGTTAATATTTCCATTGATGGATTAAATTTTAAAGTTTTTAATTTACATTACTTTAAGTGCTTTTTTTGACATAGACATCACTTTCATCAGCCGCCAAGAGACCCACTGCAGGGCCATAGGCCTTTTCCCCAAGAATGGTATAGGATTAATCACCACACCAGCCCACGACGTATTGGCGATTTCAATCACTGAGAAATCCAGTTCTATGTTTTCCCACATACAGTAGTACTGCAAGAACATTTCTCAGGTTCAGGTTTCCTGATGGTGTTTTCCATCACCGTCAGCCGATAGTGTTACCAATTTAAATTAGTATATGTACTCGAATTCCAAAATTTTCGTTGGTATATGCCGGAGTACATGCAAACCACTACACTACCTCGACTTTTGTTTGAACACAATGTTTGCTGACGGTCGTCTTATAGGCGCTGGCGTTGCAATGTAAATTACCGAAATACACAGTATATAAGTGCCTGAGGATTGAATTCCAATTTAAATGGACTCAGTTATCCTAAAAGTTATAATATAATGTCCTACCGTCATTTTAAGGTTCTATCACGACGTTTTATTTTATTTTATTTATTTTAGGATCGTCAACATGACAATACACTAGTAAGTATATAAAAAGTAGGGCTATTGTGATACATTATAAATGTAGTCATATTTAGAGACAACCGCGGCGTGCGTTTTACTTCATCAAAAGCATTTTGGAATTTATTTTAAACAAATTTTGTTCTTCTTACGTTCTTATACATAACTGCTGGGTCAGTAAAACGAGTTGATCACTTACCATCCAATTACTATAATAGCTTAAATTTTTCAAATCTGTATTGTGCAAAAAAACAGGATGTACCGTAAAGAAGAGAAACTTAGAGAAAAATATTTTAATTAAAAAAAATATAAAAAAGGCAACGTCACCCATTCAAGTACTGTTGCTTAATTTCTGTGATCGGACGAGAACCGGTGTCTTCAACGTTCTACCCGACACAGTGTATACCCCGTCACTTTTCGTCACACAAAATGGTTACTGATCAGAATTTCAAAGCCCTTCCATAAGAACTTTACTATAACAACAAGAGTTATTTATGTATGGCTATTACTGAATAAAACTAGGGCAAGCAGTATTTCAAAAGTATCGATTTTAATCATTGTAAATGAGGTTCCAATGATTTCACGTCATATCGTTGATTATCTAAAAGTAGATGGAATCTAAAAATGGTGGGATGATAGAATCCCAGCGTATGAGTCACAGGTTGCCAACCATTAGAAAATCTCCAATATAATCAGGATTTCCTGTAGTCTAGGGAGTGTCCCAGAAGGTGGCAACCCTGGTAAGTCCTATGGGTATTGGGTTGAGTATTTGACGAGTGATGACGACATATCGGTGAGATCGTGACCAAATGGTAAACTATAAGGATAAAAATGATTGTTATTACCTGCGATATCATAACTTTTGAGTTTAACTAACTTTATATACATTAAATGAGTTTTGATGAAACTTTATTTCAAACATGTTTGAAGTGCTATGATACATTATTGTTATTGTTACTGTATATTATATTTTTTGTTATCTTTACACATAATAAGAATGTATATTTAACGAGTCTGTACTTGTTAGATTTTTTATATATTATACTAATAATGAAAAAAATGTTGTAGGTGTCTAGGAATAAGTAATAAAATACATTTCAATCATTTTTAGAAATGTGTCTGTCTGTCTATCTGTCTGTTTGTTTCTTTGGACACTCATCACTGCTAAATTACTGCGGTCATGATATAACCTCTTAAAGAAAATCATAAAGCATATCTTCGAGTAACATTTAGTCTTTGTTTTATTAAATCGGTTCGGAGTATCTAAAGTTTTTGTAATTTAATGACGACGTGACTTAAGTATGAGAGAAAGTAAATGAACTTAATACATTCAGATGACTTTACTAATCACTGATTTTTACATAAAGTTCCACACGGGCGAAATCACGGGCACAGCTAGTACTTAATACTTGTCCGAAGTATTGTCTCATGATTAATTAGGCATATCAGGACTTTCACATTACACTAAGGGAATGAAGAATATCAGGTGCTGATATAAACGATACTGCTTGGAATGTTGTATGATTTTTTTATTGAATAAAAAAAACGTTTTGGGTATTTCTATTAGAATAACATTTTGCATATTTATAGCAACCTATACGGAACAAGTCTTCGAATTGAAGCCTTCTTATCAGTAAAATTGTTAAAATATATATTGATATATACCGTGTTATAGAATGAAAGGATTGTAACGTTCTGTATATATGTTATTTTACCATTTATGTGTAGAGAAATGTTGCAAACTGATCAGAAACAAGTTTCCCTCGCAAACCGATTCAGTGGGCGCGGGACAAATATTATCGTCGTCATAAGTGTTGTCTCCTTTATACAGTCTACACGCGTTACTTCATATCGGTATGTTTTATTGCATTTATATTTATTTCCTGTATGATTGTATTACCTTTGCTTAAATTTATAGATTAGAAAAAAAAGTTATGTTACGATTTTCAAACCTCTATACCTATCATGTACAGCGTGTTCTATATTTTCTTATTTCGATTCAATCAAGAGTAATCAAGTACGTTACGTTTATTTATAAATAAATTGTACAGTTGATGCCAACTTCATCGTTCTCGTGAAAATAAATTCATGTTATTTATTAAAATTGCTAGTTTTATATGAATTAGAATTAATTGTAGGACAGTGTTTCTAATGTAATTTCATATTTAGTACTCATTCTGTTTACCAGTTTTAAAATACTTCTGTTTAAGTCTGTATTTACTGATTAGTCCATACAAAGCATAATATTAGCACAGATAATACTCTAAAAGTCTTATATCTGCCAGTGAAATTCTTCTCAAAACTGTTATTTCAATATCTGTAATTGATATAACAAAAAAAAGTTACAGCTTAGTAGTTGAGAATATGATAAGCAGTTTTGTATTAAAATAGAGCCTTAATTATTTTTATTATTATTATGAAATCTACTTTCACTTCGTGAATCAACTACTAACCACGAATGTAAGTAAATAATTGCTATTGAAGACCAAATTCAGGCTTTATTACTGCCTAGCTATGCCCGCGACTCCGTCCGCGTGAAACATAATAAAACAGTGATTAATAAAATCATCTGAATGTATTAAGTCCATTTACTTATCTACTTTGCTCTCGTATTTAAGTCACGTCGTCATTAATATTACATTAACTTTAGAGTGAAGCGATTTTAATGAAACCTAGACTAAATGTTATTCGAGGATATGCTTTATGATTTTCTTGAAGTTTTATCGTAGACGCAGTACTTTAGTAGTGATGCGTGTTCAAACAAACAGACAGATATCTTTAAAAATGATGTAAATGTATTTTATTACTTATTCCAAGCCACCGGCAGCAATATTTGTCACAAAAATCTAAAATGTACAGACACGTTACATTCTTATTATATGTATAGATGTATAGCTTACGTAATTCACTAATATATGTATATGATTGTGTTTATTTCATGAACTTGATATATAAAGACAGATGTCGTTTCTCAGTTTGCCGTGCATGAGAATTAGTTTCAAGTCCTTTGACATTTTGCAAACCAGTTTTACCGAAGTTCAATGACGTTATGCCTCATAAAATATTAGCATACGATTTTGCAGTACAATGGATGTGATTACATCGACATCATTAGTGTCCGTCTGAGAAAATACTTTAACATGCGAGTAACAACTAAAGAGACTAGAAAGTAATTTATGATGATATTTTCATTCTCTTAAATCTCATTATATTTCTATAGCTATTGTAATAATGTTCTTTAAGAGCTGATGCCTTGGACGTGAATTTTCATTGCCTTAAAATTCGGTCGATTCGAAAAAGGTCATGTGTCACATGTGGTAGAAGTGAAATCTTCAAATAATTGATGTCACTATTTCGTTTCATAATTCACTACCAGAACAGTCGAATTTCAAACCACAACGGGGCTAAATGAGTTTTCACTCCAGAATGATGTATACATAATACTCATTAGCTTTTAGAATTTGACCATTATCTCATATTATGTTAAAAGACGATATGGTCTAAAATGGTAAACACGATAAAGCTAGAGAGAGACTGTTCTCAAGTGCGGCTACCGGAACATAAGAACAGGTGCTCGGTGATAGATATTACTACTCAAAGGTGGTAGCTAACCAGGCGGGCTTAAAAAAAACCCTACCACTAAGCTATATTTGCATCACAATGTTGCCCTTTATCGAAAGCTCTGACTCAGTCGAAAGGATTTGTACATTGGACGCGGTGTCCGAACACGCTATCAACTGAGCCATTGTCGTATTTAAGTGAATTCAATAAGAATTATACTAAAAAGAACATGACTATTAATTCTAATCGCTTCAAATAAGTGCAATAAGTGACTACACCCTGTTTAAAGCGAACTAAAAACCGGTACTTGCAGGTGTACCCGCGTATTTAAACAAGTTATGTTAGGTTGCATGTATGAAATGCTATAATTTTTCTAACTCGTATTATGAATAAATTATTGCTGTTTATCACTGTTTTATATGAGTTAGAGTATCTGGATTATGTACGACAGTTTAATTGCTGGATTAATGGGTGAACTGATCTTTTGGTTGTGATATTTACTTTGCGGTACAAACATTTACCATACAAATTGGGTTTTGGATAATTTTGGTTGGATGAAATGTTTTAGCAAGGACAAAATATAAATACATGTTTTTTTATTACGTTGACTATGCACACTTTAGTTACGTTAAATCGAAACTTAAAATGTATCGTACGCTTCTGATTAATATCTTGTGAATGCACATAAAATTATTACCAAGCAAACTGTGGTATAAAAACTTCCCTTGAAAGGTTATTAGATCGTTGTGAAATTACTAATAGTTTTTTAAATTGATATTGTGTCTGTGTGAGTTTGTATTTATCGTAAAGTTTCAAACGTTGCCATTTACAATTAAAAACAGTTAGGTAAAATACCGTAAAATTATTTCAATTAAATAAGCATTACAATCAAAGACGTTTGTTACGAACTTCAATTACAATATTGGTGCGATATCGAGTGCAATAAGAAATAATATAAAATAATGAGTTATTTTGTTACAGGTAACATGTGGCGTCACAGTTTTCATATATATATTATAACCATAGTTATAATAACGAAATGGTGAGTTGATTTCTACCTATCCTACTGTAATCCTTGTAAATTTTTAGATGTGCTATATTTTTTTAAAATTTTGTTAATTATAACTTATACACTAACGATACGGTACCTCGCTTCTAGTGTTACATGTTATTACATCACTGTTATTTTTCATATTAAATAAAAAAGTATTTGCCATTTATTAATCATAAACTTGTACCTAATTTTTGTGTAGTGCTAATCAAACTTAGTCATTGTTATTTTTCGCGTACTGTGAATGATTTTGTATGACTGCTATTTTTCATATTAAATAAAAAATAATTTGCCATTTATTAATCGTAAATTTGTACCTAATTTTTGTGTAGTGCTAATCAAACTTGGTCACTGTTATTTTTCGCGTACTGTGAATGATTTTGTATGACTGCTATTTTTCATATAGTGACAATGGATTTGTATCACTGTTACTTTTTATATAGTGAGAATGAATTCGTATAGCTGCTATTTATCATATGGTGTCAATAAATTTGTTTCACTGCTACTCTTCATATGGTGTAAATGAATCCGTATCACTACTATTTTACGTATGGTAGGAATTAATTAGTATCATTTATATTTTTCATATGATGGAAATTAATTTGTGTCACTGCTATTTTATATATGGTGGGAATGAATTCGTATCACTGCTATTTCTCATTGGTAGTAATAAATTTATAACATTGCTATTTTTGGTATACAGTATAATATTTACTATTACTGGAAAGGACGATATCTAAACATCGTATTACCGTTATTTATTTAAATAATGTAGGCTCATTTAACATTTTTCGTTTAGAATTCAAATAATCAACATAAATAACGAATTTATGTTCTTATAAATATTTATTAGCAAAAAAAAAACAATTTTAGTAACAATTTAGCGAACTGGATTCGGAGTTGTTGTGTTTCGACATTGTTAAAAATGCTTTAAACATAAATTAGTATATTATATACCTGTTTGTTAACTTGCGAAGTTATTCGAATACGATTCCATAACTTGGTATATTTTCGACGGGCTTTGCATGGACTAAATCGCTTTCTGATGCCTAATACTCGTATTTGTGGTTAAGCGCAATTTGGGAGTTTTTAATTGTTACATAAGGTATAATTTAGGTGTTAATGAGGAAGCAGTGCACTAGATTAGACCCCCCTCGGCAACCAGATTAGGCCCCCCTCGGCAGCGGTTCAAGCTTAGGTCCGTTCCCTCGGCGTGGAGCCCTTGAGTGCGTTGCTCGCGCGATACAGTGACCAGGCCAATAGCATAGTCAGTTCGAAAAAAAAAAGAGGAAGCAAGGTATCGTTATTTACTGGACAAACGCGCAAAAGTTGTTTTTAAGTGTTTTCCACTTCATCATAAAGGAACAAGTTCTAAAATATAGTTTAAGCATTTTACCACAATCTTATTTGAGGTGTAATGATGCTACGGTTAAGATGATAACACACTAAGAGCGGAATAGGACCTCAAGTGCAATTGCTGGAACACATTTATATGTGCGTAACAGCAGATATTCAACTTGAGCATTGTAACTATCATCTGCTCTATGCTATGGTTAGATCATGAGTTAACAAAAAGCACAAGTTCATTGTATGATTCGATCTTAATTGGTATCCAATCGCACCACCACATCACTTCTGTTCTTATGTATTTTATTGATTTGATTGAGGTTTTTCGAATGCAATTTTTGTTGTATTTTTCATTGAAGGTTTTTTCTCGTTGTCTCTTGAATCCGTACTCTTAAATTAATATGAGAGTTTAAAATAAGTATGTATGATACATTACTATTGATATAATTGTAATATCTCCTTATTTTGTATTTACAAAGTAACATATAAGAAAAAAAATTTTTTGACACTATTACGTTGTATCGTTTAATTTCAAACTTATATACATCTTTATATACGTAACATTTCACTGTGCATGGGTTCATAAATCTCCTGAATTGTTTCTGTAATTTTTATATACTGTTTTGTACGTATGGAGCAACCTAGTTGGGTTTTAGCCATAGTTGAATCCAGTATGCTATCGTGGAGATTTAAATTTTTTTAAATTTTCAGACATTAAAAAAAATATCACAAAAAACGCTATCATCTCAGATTTTCAGCCTCTGTCTTAATATTTTTTAATTAAATATATCAGGACTACATCTTACTCCAGAACCCGCTAGTATATGTATACTTGGAGTTGTATCCGCAACCTCTATTCGATAATCGTGCTTACTTGTAATAAATGATATCGCTTCAGACTTGAACTCTACAAACATCGTCGTTCCTTTATTTCTGTTGTAGAGCAGAACTAGTCTCATTCCTCTATTCCATTGTAGTTCTTAAGTGCGACCCATAAACGCTGGGCCTCCGGCGGGACTAACGTCCTGGACCCGGATTGAGTCGACTATAGAGCTACTAGCTGTATTTATATAGTCCAAGCCGTTTACTACATTCGACTTAAGTGGACAGCCACAAAAATATATTCAAAACCCGTTGGTTCATTCTGTTATTTTTATTTAATAATTTTGGAAATTCTATTTTGTTTTAATATACGTTTATCATTACATAGTATAAAACAAAGTCCCCTACCGCGTCTGTTTGTCTGTCCGTTCGCGATAAACATGCGGTTTTCACCAGTGGATAAAGTGATTCATGAGGAAGATTTTAGTATATAATTAATCACGGATTTTTTTTTAAATCAGGGCGGGACAACGTCTGCCACGTCCGCTAGTTTTATATAAAATGTATTATATACCCTTTTTTAATTTTATTTTTGGCAACAAATCTTCCAGATTATTACTGCCATTATCGAGTATCTGATAATATTACAAGTGTCCCGCGATAATTTCAAGGTTCCAACAAGATGTGGAATTGTTAGAAATGTTTAGGGAGTTTTATTATTTATCATCCATTTCACTTATGCACAATAATCCACCAATACCACCACATAAAATGCCATCAACATATGGAGAATATATACGGATGTATATATATATGGAGAATAATACCATATTTTAAATAAAATATAAAAGCAACTACATGACAAACTAAGATCTCGCCAAAAAATCCAATGTATTTCCTTTTTGATGAATTTTATGTTTTTCTTGTAGTCTCCTAACCATAGCTGAAGACGTTACACCGTGGACGTGGGTGTGCAAAGACCAGAAGTGCATTAAAACTAAGAATGATCCGGAAAGCAAAGATCCCGTACTGTGCGTGGAAGCTTGCAAAATGTTTTGCGATGATTATGGTATGTAAAACTCTTTTGTTCCATATTTTTTATGTTACAAAGAAGAGACATATTATGTAATTCTTCTAAAATCAGAGAGTTTACTAAAAGTCTTTGTTGATGTAGTTGACACTAACGGTTATAAATAATGTGTTACGCTGTTGTTCTTACTATAAATCTTGTTATAAACTCTTAACAGTTATTCTGCTTTTGGTTAATTGTTATTTTCGATAGCTGACATCAGATAATCATTATTTATTGTAACAATTATTACCTTTACTTACAAAATAATCTACGGCTCAAAATCTGGTGCCCCTTTTAATCTTGAATCTAAAAATAGGCCTCATATCAAAATTAATGCTTAGAAGTTTATCATACATAGTATAAAACAAAGTCCCCTACTGCGTCTGTCTGTCTGTCTGTTCGCAATAAACTCAAAAACTACTGAACGGATCTTTATGCGGTTTTCATCAGTGGATAAAGTAATTCGCGAGTAACGTTTTGGTATATAATTTGTCCAGGATTTTTTTATAATCAGGGCGGGACAACGTCTGCCGGGCCCGCTAGTGTAAGATAAATTTGGGAATCATTGTCGATTTAATTATATCTACCATGGAAATGTGTTATCACGTTTGGTTATAATAATGTAGCATAAAAAGTATTTTAGTTGAGTATTTGTAAAGAAAAAATCATGCACTCTGTATTATTTAGAACCTTCACATTTAAATATTATAAGCCATTCTCATTGCATGATTATAAAGGTGTAAAAACTGAGTAAAAAAGAGAAATGGATCTGTAGATACTTATTTAACAATGAGATAAAATTATTATTCATTTAAACAGGTGGAATTAACATCAAAATTGTTTAAATAATATAATAAACACTATGAATTAATTAAAAATGTTCGACGAAATAAACCCACGGTAACGAGGAATACGTATTTTCATAATGCAAATAGTTACCTAATATTTAATATCCTTCTATGTTTTTTGTTTTTTTTTTTTAACTTTTTTTTTGGCAACCAATCTTTTAGATTATTACTGCCATTGTCGAGTAGTTAATAGTATTACGTTCTTTTTCCATTCCATTTTTGGCAACCAGTCTTCTAGTAGACTATTACTGCCACTGTCAAGTGAGTATTGATATTACAACTTTCTTGATATAATTTCAATGAACTAACAAGATGGCCACCATCTATAAGATATATATAAGATGGTGGCCATCTTGTTAGAACTTTCCATGGAGTTTTTGTGGCATCTCAGAATTCACGGTCCGTGGTATTATTTTCCATTCACTTCACTTATGCACAATAAATAAACTATATTACATAAAACACCACCAATTTTACACAATATAGAGTCAAGTAACACAAGATTATGAATAAAAAATAAAATCCACTACATGAAAGAACAAGATCCCGCCAAAAACTCCATCCTTCTATGTTGTGTATTATAATTTTTTTTTTTACATTTAATGAGACAATAAATCGTTTTTTTTTATAAGTAAGATTATGTAGGTGTACTGATTTTTTAAAGTTTATACGTTTTCTGGTTAACATATTCTTTTGCAACCTGTTTGAAAGTTGTGATAATTAAAATTGATTTTAAGTGACATTACTGACCTAGATAATATATTAATGATGAAAATAATAATTCAGTATTGTTATTAGTTTAATTTATATTCATAACAAAATCGCAAAGATCGTTTTTGAATCTCGTAATTTGGATCGTCCGCGTCTAGCTGATATTTAATCTATATTCCTACTGACCTCACTAATGAGGTGAGCGCAACAAAAAAAAGTTAACTAATTATAGCAAATAAATTCCAAAAAGAAGATAGAGTTGTATATGTTCTCGTTGATCGTGGAATCTCCTTTTGAAATATTCGACTTTGTTCCTTTTTTGAAATAGATTGTTACTTATTATTAATTTATTCGCTCACGTTTTAAAATATTGAACAAGTGCTTTATATTATCTTATCTTTGATTTCAATGCATAATCTGTAGTACTCCAAATTGACGTGACCGTGTTCTTTGATATATATTATTGAATGATAATTTTGTAAAATGTGACACATCGTATTTGTTTTCATTAGATTAGGACTTTACTACAAAAATGAGTTTTTGGCGGGTTCTTAGTCTGTCATGTAGTGGATTCTATATTTTATTCATAGTCTTGTGTTATTTGGCTCTATGTTTTGTAATATTGGTGGTATATTACGTAATATAGTTCGGTTATGATGCACAAGTGAAGTGGATGGGACAGAATACAAAGGAACATGAATTCTGAGATGTCACAAAAACTCCATGAAGTTTTAACAAGGGGACTACCATCAATTATATTATATAACACCTTTTTACTTATAATATCAGTGGTCACCATCCTGTTAGAACATTAATATTGACATTATTACCGACAATGTAATAATTAAGAAGATTGGTTGCCAAAAATAAATAAATAATAATTTTAGTGCGGATCGCTGGGGAGGCTTAATGTCAATATAATTGGCAACATTGCTTTCATTATCATAATTATACCGATTAAAAAAGATAAACATGCTAAGATAATACCTTCATATTTCTATCTATACATATAATAAGAATGTAAATATAACGTGTCTGTACTTTTTCGATTTTCGTGAAAAAAATTGTTGTAATTTTTATCATTTTTAGAAATGTTTGTATAAACATACATCACTGCAAAAGTACTGCAAGTTCCATTATCTCGCGAATCATTAAAGACGAAGTTCCAGGAATTCGGTATCCTAACTCTACCGTCCCGATACATTTTTGATAATTTAATGTATGTCCGTAAAAATTTTGAAACCTGCGTTTTGTAAATGACCGGCTTGATCTAAATAATAGAAACTGTAACAAGCTGGTTGTCTCATGTTTCAGACTTAGCAAAACCAGTAATAGTTTCTTAGGTAATAGAGTAAATAGTGTTAGGTTTTACAATAAAGTCCCAAAACATATTACCGATTTGCCGGACTGTAAATTTAAAAGCCATGTCAAGCGGGTTTTGGTGTCGAAAGGCTATTATAGAGTGGATCAATATGTGAACGTTGGTGATATCTGGAATTGACTCCTCTCTGTATATCCACTAAAAACGGTATTGTAACGTTCATAAGCCTCTTATTAGGGCCTAAACTGAATAAAGTATTTTTGATTTGATTTGATTAAAATTGATTCAGTCTATTAAAAGTTATTGTAATTTTAATAAAGATGCGACTTAAGTAAGACAGAAAAGTAGATAAATAATCCAGATAAATTTATTAGTCACTATTTTTTTTTATATATTAGGTTCCACACGGACGGAGTTGCGGTCACAGCCAGTAGAATAATAAGGCTTTAATGATATGAATCTGTTTAGCGAGTTATTTGTATGTATTGGTTTTTCTGTACTATTTTCCTTTAGAAGTTATATTAAACAAATCCGCGTTCAACTCTCTATCCGATAATCTCATCCGATTTAAGTATAAATAAATTAAGAATAAACAGGTCAATTAGGGATTACTTTGTCAGATACCTATAAGGCTTCACGTTCGTGGCCGTACTTAGAGACGACAATAAAGGGTATTGTCTCACAATATAACTTCAGATAATATAGCACGGTCTAAATACGTAAATTTACTGTTAAAACAGGGTGTCCTTTTGTGCGATGTATTCGCAATTGATAGTTTTTGGTTGTTTATAAATGTTTTTCAAGTTTATTGTATGTAGATTTATTTTTAGCACGCTCTGTAGACTAACTGGTTTCATGGATTTGAACACATGTTCTATCATATGAAGTATTATTCAGTTTGTGTTACTCATAAGAATGACACAGGCTATATGATGTTTGTGAATTTTAAAACTTTCGCAGTCGAGTTTTCGTGTGAAACTTTTCATTGGAGGGCTTTGCAATTTTGATTTGCAACCTTTTTGTGTGACAAAAAATGGTAGAGGTAAACACTGTGTTGGGTAGAGTGTTGAAAACAAAGGTTCTCATCCGCTCATCGAAGTTAAACAACGACGGTTGCGGTCAGTACTTGGTTGGGTTACCGCCTGGGAAAACCGCGTGACGTTGACTTTTCGTTGAATTTTTTTTTATTTTAATACAAAAGCTTCACTTCTATGGTGTGTTTTTCTTTTTTGGTTTTCTTTATTGATAGGTCTACTTTTATATCTTTAGCTACAATTCTAATAGGTGCTAGTCGATAGAATATGTTGGTTGCAAACGAGATTTAAAAATGATCCCATTTATCTATTAATGGGTAACGCAAACATCCTATAAAGACTGGTATTGGTTCTCGATTGCAATGCCCCTCTTACGCAACCCCCAGCTGAGTCTGGCACAGGATTTTGTAAGGTAAACGGTCCCATTAGTGGCATGAGTCTGAATCTAAATTGTCTACGATTCGCTAGTATTTTATAACTCTCGTCTAGTTACCTACAACTTGCAAGTTGCTAATCTATAGCCAGCGTCTATAGGCGTGTTACGGCAGCCTTTTTAAGCCACACCGTCATTCAACATTACACGAGATTGTGGTTAAATATTTATAAAAACGAATTCATGTTTCCTTTCTATTAGAAATATCGCTACCAATCGCACGTAGTTATATTTCACGGTGGTATATGGAAGTAAGTCGTTAAATTTACGCAACTTTCAATTATATTTGTGGACGCCGTCCTTTTCGCTCTATAGACTGGTTTTAGAATGTCGACGCGCGCTAACCTTTACCGATTGGAAAGTAGGTATTATTCTATTGTTATTTTTTTTACACGTTATTCTGTATGATATTAATGAATCGGTTTTACGCTGCATTAGTTACAGTTATTTTATCATGAAGGTTTAATTAGACTATAACTGTAGAAAATACTCGTTTTTATGATTTGTCAACGGACTTCAAAAATGAGGTTGTCATCTTAAAGGTAGTTTCTTACCTTAAAACTTTGTAATTTATATACAGATTTGGAATTATTTTTTTTATTGGATCAAGGATATTTTCAAGGGGTTCCCAATTTAATTTTATTGGCTTCGGACGTTGGATCGAAGATACACAAGAGAATTCCTCAAAATTGTATAGGATATGTATAGTAGAGGGTCCGTTATTTACCAAGTTGGCTTTTTTGACTTGGCTATCGTTCAGATCGTTAGTTTGTAGCCTATAAATATTTAAGAAAAAAGAAATTCCATTTAACCGTGCCTAAACGACGATTCTTTTCCTATTTATTTAACATGGAGTTATTCACATATTGAAAGTAAATTTTAACTGGATTGTTTTATTGAATAACTTACCAAATATTAAATTAAATATTAATTCTCCATGTACTATGATCGCTTGTGATGGAGAAATTTTGATAGGGAATTTTAATTTGTATTTTTTGGTAAGCTCAAAATTTATTAGAAAAAAAAACGGTAAATAAAAGGAATTCCGTTATAAATAACGGATAAGGGTAAATAACGGACACTTTAATATATACTGATTCAAATATTTGTAGGTTTGTGACAATTCAAAACTAGGTCTAGGACGTTCCGATTATTTTTTTTTAGAGTAAAATATTATATGTAGGTTTTATCTATACATATCATAAGAATGTAAATCTAAAGTGTCTGTACTTTTAAGATATTTGTAAAAAAAATGTTGCAGGTGTCTAGGAATACGTAATAAAATACATTTCAATCAATTTTAAAAATGTCTGTCTGTCTGTTTGTATGAACACGCATCTCTGCTAAAATACTGCGTTTATGATAAAACCTCTTCAAAAATATCATTAAACATATCTTCAAAGAACGTTTAGTCTGTGTTTCATTAAAATCCGTTAGGTCTATCAAAAGTTATTGTACTTTTAATGACGACGCGACATAAGTACGAAAGAAAAGTAGGTCAATAAATGAACTTAATACATTCAGATGACTTTATTAATAACTGTTTTTTTACATAAGGTTCCACGCGAACGAAGGCGCGGGCCTAATTATATTAATAAAAATTGGTCTATGTTAGACCTATAACAGTTAACGGAAGAGGAAACATGAAGGAATATTAATTATAGAATTAGTTATTTGTTTACCATACTTACTTGAATGATAAGATTTTAATGTATGCGTGGCGTGTGTTACTTAATTTATCGTGTTCTTCTATCTCTTTCTACGAGCTTATTCACGATGTTTGTAGCGAATTCTAGAGTTATATTTCTTTAATAATGCATTGTTATATCTGCCCGCGACTTCGTCCGCGTGAAACAGTTACTTTAGGCTGACCCTAACACGCAACGGAAGCTCTCAAGCGGAAAAAAACCCGATTTTGAAACATTCTTCATAAGTGCTCCGCTCCTGTTGGTCTTAGCGTAATGATATATAGCCTACAACCTTCCTGGATAAATGAACTATATAACACTGAAAGAATTCAAATCGGACCTGAGGTTACCCTTTACAACGTCACAAACTCACAAACTTTACCTCTTTATAATATTAGTATAGATAAAACGGGTACCTTGTTATCGACATGACCATATTCGACGTGAAGATAAAGTTTTAACAAAAACGAATTAGTATAAACGTGCATTCAGTGAATTTTATTTATAAAGCGAATGGCGTGGCATTTCTCCATACATACATTCTTCTGTTTGATATCTGGCTAGTCTCATCACTAAAGCAAATATTTTTATCTATATCTACTGCTACTTTGTTCTTATATTTCGATTTTTTCTATAATTTATTACAAGATCTAGGAACTTCCTAATATTATTAAAATTACAATACCTACCTTTTCAGATATCTAGCAAACAAATTGGTCAAATAACGTATAGAGATAGTTAAAGTCTTTCTCATTTTATTTTTAAGTTTTGAATAAAACCTCTTTCGTGAAGGAAACGATCAGTTTAAGCTACAGCTGAGAGTTTTTGGTGGGATCTTAGATCGTCATGTAGTGGATTTATTGTTATTCGTAATCTTATGTTATTTGACTCTATATTATGTAATATTGGTAGTTTATTACGTAATATAGTTTGGTTATTGTGCAGAAGTGAAGTGGATGGGAAATATGAAGTAATATTACGGAGCATGGAATCTGACTTGCCACAAAAACTCCTTGGAAACTTCTAACAAGAGAACCACCATCTTGTTAGAACATTGAAATGATCGGAATAAACTTCTAATATCATTACCTACTCGACAATGATATTAATAATCTACTAGAAAATTGGTTGCCAAAAAAATAAGCTACAATTGTCTTTTTAGCACTCAATTTTTCTGTTAAAACATATCCTTCAAATATTTAGCCATTCGCGTTATCTCTTAATGGAAAACATATAATACAAAATATAATTCGTTGATATCGGTTTGTAATTTCCACTAAAAATATACCCAGGTAGAGTCCTTGCATAACTTTTTGACAGCTCTGTATAAAGTATAGTCGCGCGAGAACACAAAAGGTATAAATACGTATTAAATTATATACAAAATATTGAGACAAATTTGAGATAAATTAATGTCAATTTCAGATTGCTATAATAATCTTCTAACTTGTTGTGTATTAAACCCTTTATAGTATTATGTGCAAGTTCGAACTTACGACTATATTTAGGTGCCTAAAAGGTTGATGGGGTCTATAAGTAAATTTGCTTTGGTTGATTTAACTGTACTAATTTATTTTTGAAATTACTGTTTAAGCGCCTTGACCGGTTATTTTGGCAGGATATAAACTTATTAGTCCAGGATCCAGGGTCCATTTTTGCAATTGATTACTATCAAGCTAATTTTCCGTGAGTTTAGAATCATCAAATCAACATATTTTATCCCTGCGACCACTATTACCTACCACAATCGAGAATGTTCGCACAGGAAATTGTTGGGCGTGTCAACGAAACGAAGCTATTCACGAATTATTTTTAAATCAAGGATCTGTACTTACAACTTTTGAGCGTAGGACGGGGATAACGTACCACGCAATTTGTAGGACAATATGACGGTTAAATTATATAAATATTAACTAAGTAGAAAAAAAGATATTCCCTATGACTGCCTCGACTTTTTATTGTATTCAATAGGATTATTCAAATGAGGTTTTCGAAACTCATTAAACGAATGTTGTTCACATAAAGTATTGTTTCGCATATTCGCATAAAGTTTTATATTTAGAACCCCTAAGTCGTTAAACGTAGGTTTTTGACCCATCGGGTTATGTTAATTCGTCTCTCGTTCGCTTTAAATAAATAATATTATGTTTTATGATCGTTTCGGGATCCGATATTGAATGTAAATGTCGTGTTCTGGCAAATCCTTTCGATTTTTCGGAACGTGTTAAGTAAGAACATATTTCTACCTGTTCTGTTTCCATTTTCTGAACATGTTGTAAGTATGTGACATTTTAAAATTTTCATTATGTCATAAAAAGAACATGTATACGAGTCGTTACAGTCGTTGCGGGGTGGTAGGGTGTGTGTACCCGACTGGATCGCGACCACCGTACACCAGGTGGAACACCCGCCATAATGACACGTTTGGGCGTGTCGTGTTCCGGGATCAGCCGGTGTATATCCAGCAACCGGGGGGGGGGGGGGGCCTGTCCCTGACTGGGTGGCTTTCAGGCCGGCATGACAGCGGCGACCGGCGATAGATAGTATGTCTTTCGGTGGTCGCCATTGTTTTTGGATTGTACTGTGCTTACCATCAGGCACAGTACAGTCACTTTGCCGAGCTACAATAAAAAAAAAACATTTCAAAATGAGCCAAATCCAATTTTAGTCGGTCATAAGATTTACATTTATTTATAGATCATTGTATTTACAACATGTAAAATTTGAATATTATAAAATAAAATTAAAACAACTTATGCACGGTAAAATTGGGACTTCGTTCACGGTGAATAAAGATTGAAAATCTTTAAAAAATTAAGGATCTCATATAGGTACGCGATTACAAATTGGACTTGGCTAATTTTGAAATATAATGAGTGATATGTTCTATATTAAAAATAAGAAGCTATTTATTTATTTATTAGGTCATAAGTGATAAAAAAATAGAAATTAAAAAATGTTATACTGTTGTTGTAAGGCTTATCATCCAAACATATTATGTACGTACAAAAAATACAAGTGTTACTAATTGAAATTGGTAACACTATCGGCTGTCGGTGAACGAAAACATCGTGAGGAAACCTGAAACTGAGTAATGTTCTTCTAGTACTACTATATGTGGGAAAACATGGAACTGTGGATTTCTCAGAGTTTGATATCTCCAACACGTCGGTGATTATGCTCATGGGGAGAGGCGCATAGCTCTGCAGGGAGTCTCTTACATGATTTAAAAATTTGTTCAAAAAAAAATTCGCAGGACGTTCTAAGTTATGCTTTGATTTTGTCTGTAGGTGTGCTATGGCCAAGACCGACGGGGGAGGTGGACCTAGGCGGTTACCTATCAAAAATAAATATAAACAACATAGATATACAAATGACAAAGACGGGACGAAGTAGCAGTCTGATGAAGCAAGCCGGTGATGTGAGTGTATTTTATGATTATTAACCTTTTTCCTTTGTAAGTAGCATACACTCATGTTGTCCACGTAATGTTAAGAGTTCACTGGAGCCTATAACTGTATTTAACTAATTTGCAGAGGACTGTAGCTTTGAGATCAGGAATGCTACTCTTTAGGGTTTAGTTGCAACTCTTCGAGTATCTGTGCATTTGTCAATTCCACTCTTCGCACTTGAACACAGTTGAAGGAATGCAGCTGTAATCCAGCGGATCTGCGGCAGCAGGAGTTTGCAATTTTTACCATTCATTATACAATCCCATTATACCTCATTAAAAACTAATGCAGTGATGCACTATATCTAACAAGAAACACAAATAAATGATGCTGCAATAAAACTAAATGTTGCATATAAGTATACTAATAGAATATATCTTCTATACATTTTCTTCTTCTATCTTCTATGTCTATACATATAATAAGAATGTAAATTTAACGTGTCTGTACTTTTTAGATTTTCGTGAAAAAAATTGTTGCAGGTGTCTAGGAATAAGTAATAGAATACATTTCAATCATTTTTAGAAATGTCTGTCTCTCTGTATGAACACGCATCACTGCTAAAATACTGAGTTCGCAATAAAACCTCATACAAGAAAATCACAAAGCATATCTTCGGGAGTAACATAGTCTTTGTTTCATTAAAATCGGTCGACTCGATCAAAAGTTATTGTAATTTAAATAGCGCCGCGACTTAAGTATGAGAAAAAGTAGATAAGCAAATGGACTAAATACGTTCAGATGACTTTATTAGTCATTGTTTTGTACATCAGGTTCCATGTGGACGAAGTCGCGGGCACAGCTAGTTGTTTTATAAAATGCAATAATGCCGCACCAACCTGCAAGTAAGACTTGAATTTTTGTTTGTCAAATCGTTGGAAACCTATTAAGTCATCACGCAAGTAAGAGATACCTACTGCAGGGTCCTAGGTCTTTTTTCGAAGGAAGGTATGCATATAATGTCCTCGCCTATATATTACCTATACACCTCGTGTATATTTGTATGAAGAGGATAATCTATATACTAAAAATAGAGAGACTCCATCGAAGGCTTAGTATAGAAATCTTTAAGATTCCTAAGCGCATTAACGATTTACCGAATAATATATTCAAGGATCTAGTAAAGCAAGTGTTATTGTGAATGCTATGGGAATTTTAGTGATGTCAGAAAGTTACTTCCTCTCTGTATACCCTCTAAAATTATAATGTAACGCTGTAAACAATACTGGTATATTATAAAGTAGTATTTTGTAGGTAGTAGAGCCACGCTTAAGTTATTACTGGTTTCAGCATGAATGGGTCGGCTCGTCCGGGGTAGTACCACCCTCTCACAGAAACACCGACGTGAAGTAACAGTGCTTGCATTGTTGTGTTTCGTTCGGTCAGTGAGAGCGCCGGAGGACCACCTCCCCTCCCTCTGCCTTCCTCTCTCGTCACCCGCTCCCCTTCGCCCAAATACAGACTGGCAACGCACTTGCGACACTCCTGGTGATGCTAGTGTCCATGGACGGCGGTGATCACTTAACATCAGACGACCCACCTGTTCGTTTGCCTGCCATGATATATATATATATACGCTTCAAAGTTTCTTGTCAGCTCATTTCGCCGACTGATGCTTGAATTTATTATCCGGCAAATCGGTAATGTTCTTTGAGACTTTGTTATAAAACTTAACGCTGTTACCTAAAACACTGACACTATTCTTAATGAGCTTCAGACATGGGATGGTACCACAAGTTGTTTCACAAAATAGTTACATAAAGCAACAGTTCAATAACATTTATAATTGCGTTATTCTAAAGGCAATGTGGTTCGACGTTCATAAAAATAGTCAGTAGGATGTCCTTGTATCTGTTTCAACACGAAACTTGTCATAGCCAAATGTAGACATTACCAAATGGATTATAACAAATTTTATTGAGAATTTACTGTCCGTGTTTTTAACGAAGAAATTAGACTAAATCCTTCCTTTATAGTAAGACTATCTAATGACAGAAATTGGCAACTCAACATCTAATTAATGTAACGTTTCGACATTATCAATTCTGTCATAATAACAAAGATTTCCACACTGCTTTTTGTTTTTGCGGTATTTTTGGCAGGAGATAAAGTTATGATTTCATGCCATGACATGCTAGTAAAGCCTTTAGTAAAACCTATCCTGAATATTACACACACAACAATGAAAGAATTATCCAAATAGGTACGATACAGTTCTTGTAAAATGATGCACTTTTAGACATTAGATAAAAAAAAATTACATATATAAACTAGTAAGATTTGTGACTATGAAGTTATCTTAGATATGTGTTAGTATGTTTGACCTGCATCGATAAATGTGGCTTCGAATTCAATGAGCATCTGCTTCCTGGTAAATAAAAAACGTTGCGGTCAAACCACAGCATCGTCGCAGGGTGTTTCCAAATTCTCGCCTAGATGGCTATAACTTAGAAATCTGTTTGCAGTTTGAGTTGCAGTTTGAGTTTGAGAGTGCAAGCAATTGTACAGTTGACAGTGGTGTAACTATAGGGTGGCAGTGATGGCAAGATTCCACGCCCCCAGGTCCAGGGGCTGCGAGTATAGAAGTAACTACTTCAATGGCTTATTAAAATTCAATTACAATTAGAGGATTTTTACTCGGGCCTCATCGAATGAATTTGTCATGGGCCTAAGGTCTCGTGAGTTAATATCTTAGGCCAAGTTGTCACTTCACTGGTCAAAACGTTCACGCTATAAAGTATTTAAAAAGTAGGCTAAGTTTGACCAAATACTTATATCCTCAAACTTCGTTAATTAACATGGTCCCATGTCCAGCACTGATCATGCGTTTAGTATATTTCAAATATATTTATAACTAGTGGGCTCGGCGGACGTTGTCCCGCTCTGATAATGAAAAAAACCTTGACAAATTATAAACCGAAACCTTCCTCGCGGATTACTCTATCTACTGTCGAAAACCGCATGAAAATGCGTTTAGTAGTTTTTGAGTTTATCGAGAACAGACAGACGTGGCAGAGGAATCTGTTTTATGACATGTAATGACGATAATGATTGTACTTACAACTAGCAAAAAAAAAAACTAGCAACTCATATTAAAACTATTAAACTATATCAAACTATCATTACATAGTATAAAACAAAGTCCCCTACCGCGTCTGTCTGTCTGTCCGCGATAAACTCAAAAACTACTGAACGGATTTTCTTGCGGTTTTCACCAGTAGATAAAGTGATTCATGAGGAAGGTTTTAGTATATAATTTGTCAAGGATTTTTTTATAGTAAGGGCGGGACAGCGTCTGCCGGGCTCGCTAGTTGTATATAAATTATAAGCGTTAGTACAATTAAAATACTTATCGAACTATACTATCAAAATCTATGCGCTATTTTTAAACAAAACATTATAATACTACACACGATTAGTATACATTATTCATTATTACGAACTACTAAATTATTGCAAACAATGCTGTGATTTAAAATAAGATTACTATCACTTTGGTTGTCCATATGATAATGAAATGATAGTTTAAAAGAATTCGCCAAATGCCCAGCGTCTTCTGGTTACTTAACTTCAGACGATATACAGATCACAAGACAATAAATAAAAAACTTTGTAGCTATTTTCGGTTTAATCAATAATCACAAGCGGTTAATTGCATTCACAGAAAGATTTTCCGTTTTGCATAGTCCATATTTTGTTTTCGGCACGTCGCACCCACATAACTGTTGATTAGATAAGCGAAATATATGTACCAGCCGAAGTTTGATACTCGTGATGAGATGACTCCATTTGGATAGTTTTTTTTTAAGTGAAACATCTGTCCGTTAGTTATTTTGTATAACTAGTTATTTAAATATCAACCTTTGCAAAATTGATTTCGTACGGTATGTAGTATGAAAGAAACCGTTTTTCTGATTGGAATTTAATGTTGAACTATCAAATCTATGGCGATGCCGTTTTGCTGACTAGCTGTTTCCAGTTTGTACGCTTGAATTAGTTTTTAGCTTTCCAAACTTCTTTGTGGATAATGTTATAGTAGTATGATTGGGAATAGAAATATAGACCTTGTTTCGAGAGTCATGCCATACACAGCGGTAGGAAATCAACGAATGAAAGACCATCTTTTGACATTTCTACAAATTGTACTAATCTCTACAGTCTCTTAAAATTTTATAGTTAAGGTATTTTTAAGACCCAATTTTGCTGCAATAAAGCATGTATATTGCTTCATACCACGCTTAAGTTACGTGTGAAAATCATGTAACAAATCGTCCAGTAGTTTGAGATATTAGCATGTCCAAACAGACAGACATACAGACAGAAAAAGTTTACAAAAATAGACTTATTGTACTGTGTTTTACATCCTACATGTCCAGCAATCAAGTTTGGACAAATATTATCGTAGACCAATCTAATATTATAAATGTGACAGTAAGTTTGTTCTTTACGCTTTTACGTCTTCACTATTTAACTGATTATCACGAAATTTCGCGTATAATTTGTCAGAAATGTTTTTATAACTAAATGCAGTCTAATCTAGCTTTTTTCTCGATTATTTATTTTAAAATAACTTATACTTAGGTAAAATAAAACGAGTGTGTCTAAGGTTACCTTGATGACAATAACCGATGTGTTGTTTTGCGTTTTTTTAATTTTCGCAGACATGGTTTTTTTCTAGTTATTTTGTATTATTTCGATCATAGTACATTAATCGAGGTTCGAGTTTATAAATAGTTGATGTGGTTTTTCGAGTTGCCATTACGATATACACCGACGGTTTTAATATACGCGTAGGAATGGTTACTCGACCAGAATAGCATAAAACATAAAAAGACTATCTTCCATTGTCCTTAATAGGTATGTCATACAGATAAAATTGTAGCTACATATTGCGTTTTCACTTATTCCCATTACGAGTTGTAGGATCTATATAAGGTTCGAGTGCGGAGACAGCAACAACATACCTATTTCTGCTGCAAAGGAGTAGTACTCGAGATATTGTGTTCTGGTCCGAAGAGTATGTTTCGTAACACTTACTGACACACTAGGCATACCAACACATTCCACACATTCGAATTATTACAAGTGGCTTCAGGGCTGTTGCCCGTTTGATATCTACACTAATATTATAAAGAGGAAAGATTTGTATTTTTGTCTGTATGTAACGAATAAAATAAAAAATTTGGATACCAATTTCAAAAATTCTTTCACCATTAAAATGCTCCATTATCCTCGAGTAACATAGGCTATATTTATTAATAGAAAAAATTAGGGATCTCTATTAAAATTTCAATAATGTAACAAGGTTTATGAAAATTTGCCATAAAATCCCTTTCATCGCATGGGGTGCGGAAACTATAGATGATAGAAAAAAATAAAACCACGGTGAGTGTTTAAAAGAGTTGTTTGAACTGATACCTGCCGCTGCATTCCACTATAGTACAACCCGTTTGAAACTGAAATTCCATACATACTACCTGGATGGGTGGAGGTCTCACACGGTGACGTTCTCAAGATTATTTCTGGTTCGTATTTCGAGCCTGTGGAATCGACTCCCAGCGGCGGTGTTTCCAAACCATTACGAGATACAAACCTTTAAGAAACAAGCGTAGCCTTTCTTAAAAGGCCAACAACGCCCATGCGACTTCCCTGGTGTTCCTAGTGTCTATGGACGGCGGTGATCACTTACCATCCGGAGCCTGTTCATTTGCCCCCTTAATATAAAAAAAATGTAAATTAAATTATTTGTATTTATTTTCAGAGATTTAAAACATTGGCTTCTCGATCGATACCCAAAGGGCTAACGCCGAATACATCAGGAAAAGCGGTTACGATTTACTTGGTTAATGAGAATCCTGACGTTAAAGGTAATTGGGCTGATTTAAAAATAACTATTAACCGCTTATAACTCTGAGAAAGGTAACTAGATTATTTTAATAACGATAAAACATAGGCTATAGAATTCTTAGATAGTAAGATAAACTGGATTTAGCTTCTTACTCGTGAAATAGTTTTCAGAATTGGATGAATAGTTGCGGAGATTTAACTAAATTCGAATATATATGAGTATTACCATTACCATTACGAGTTATTTTTCGGTATAGGTCCATCGATTTTGCTGTAAACTGTCAATGTTAAAGTACCTTAGAAAGTATTGCAAAAAAAAACACGAATAGAAAGACGTTATCATTTTAGTCCTTTACGAACGTATCCAAACATCAACCTTAGACTACATTAAACAATCGATGTTCAAAAGCCTTAATAAAATAATCCATAATTCATTTATTAATGGTATCAATGATTCTCAGTAAAGTCTAATAACTAGTTATCCATTGCATGGGAATGATGCATTCAATTATTCTTTGTGTTAGTGCGTTTTTAAATGTTGATATCTATGACAAAATCTCTTATTCAAAGTTTATATTAATGTCACATATCGAGCCGATAGATGTGAGTTGACTGTAATCGAGGTCCTTATACTCGTGTGAAGGTAGTACTATGTTTATATATACATACAGGTAGGTGCGGTCATAAATACATAATACCGGATTTATGCTGTTACTATCTCAATGCATTTTATGAATTAAAAGTGTCTTGTTTTTTTAAACTGTAATAGTCAGGATTGTATTAAGTATATTTCTTAAGTAACTCTGATTTAATTTATTCCTTTCAATGTTTTACATTGTCTATTCAATAGGTAACTTATCATTGGCAGTTTCATATTTTTTTACATAATAAAATTTATATGACTGTCTGACAGACGATGCACTGATACATGCAATATTTCTTTTTTTGTATGTATATATTAATGGTGCTACGTTATATTTATCCGTGACCAAGTTTCATATTGCAATTGAATGTGGACGAATCCGCGGGCGGTTTATAGTAGTTATTTATTTAATCGTATTGCTAAATAGAGTATCCATTTTTTATTGTCGTCAGATTGATTGATAACTCTATTTATCGCTGCGAGGTTTAAATTATGTGGAACAATGCAGCGGACAAAAATTTGTTACTCTTTAGCATCACCCGGGGATCATGTGCAGAGGGGAATAAGAGATATACTACTTGCGGACGCGAGTAATACCAATCCCCATATATAGTATACTAGTTGCTGTGGTTCAGTTATTATATGGTGAATTAAAATTATGATGAAGTATTTGCGTGGCGCTATCTATGAGATATCTATAACAATCGGTTCTAGAGTTTTCTAATAATAAACTATTTTATAGTGCCATCTGTTCGTGACTGATGAAACTTCCAATTAATAACATTAAACAAATTTGACAATCATTTAACGTAGTCCGGTGAAGCTGTTAAGACCTTGTTACGTCAATAGCGTAGTCAGTTCGAAAAAAAAACAATCATTTAATCTGAATTTAAAAAATATCGAAATCATTAATCGAAATATAAATTATAAATCTCTCAAGTTGGACCAAATTATACATAAATGCCACAACTTTCATGAAGATTGGTTGAGTAGTTTCGGAGTTCATCGCGGACAAACATTATGACACTGGATTTTTATACATTAGAAGATAGTTATAATAGTGTATAGGAGTATAATGTTATATAACGATTAACTTCCAGAATTTTCTTTGGACATGGACGAAAGTTATGTTCTGAAGGTGTCGACAGCGCGCAACGACCGTGAGAGAGTGAATGCTACCATTACAGCTCCAACTTTCTTCGGTGTTCGACACGGTCTTGAGACTCTATCACAACTTATTATATATGACGATATACGTAACCACATGGTGGTGAGTTGACACTTCAATTTTTGTAAATCAGTATTATATATACCCAATTTTTAAGGCACATATTGTAGACAAGGACTTGGAGAAAGAGATGAATTACCATAGTTACAATTCGTGGTATTTTGATTGGATTCGCTTAATGTGCTAAAAGATTTTAAAGATGTTGCGTATACTTATTAATTCTTAATTAAATTCGTAGAGAGATGCCTACAATGATCTATCTGAATCTAAATTGTCTGTCTAGCTATAGCACTCTAATTTCATTGAAGATTTGTCGTAGTTTCCATCAGTGTGTTCATAATACAAATATAATACAATACAATCGTTGAAAACTTGGAAAACTTGAACACACTATCAGTGCACTGTCATCTCTTTACATTCACTCTATGAGGCCAGAATTAAGTGAAAGACGATCTGAGATCTATTTATCGAATAATCGATTTTTAGATATAGAGAAATCGATTCTATTAATCGATATTCAACATCAGATCGACCCAGTTAAAAAAAGCTTATCAAAACAAAATGATAAATAATTAAGGAATTGATTTTTGAATAATCGTTCCGCTAGACCTCGATTTTTTCATAAATCGATTCCACAGATCATGATTCGGATCGATTTAAGAATCATCTTTTTTTTTTGAAGAATCACTATCCCTAGCCTGTATCTAGCCCTGACGGTATATATAAAATAATTGTTTTCAGATCGTACGCGATGTAACAATAAGCGATAGTCCGGTGTACACTTACAGAGGGATACTGCTCGATACCGCGAGGAATTATTACACCATAGAGTCTATTAAGGCAACTTTAGGTAATAGAATTGCATTTGGTATTTATTTATATCGCTTTGTAGGCATTAAAGCATGGTTTCTATCTGTGTTGGTATGGAGAGATAAGAAGAACCGTCATTGTGATATGAAAAAGTGTCCGTCAAAATGTGTTAAATTAGGGTAAGGCTACAGTAGCAACAGGGTTCATTATTGTTCATAATTTTAACAAGTTTTATAAAAGTAAACACTCAACAATCTCTAAACGTATTATTTAAAGTTAACAAAAGTTCTATCATATACTCCACATTGCATTACAACAGTTATTTTAGGTTATGTTTATAATATTATTTCGAACTATCCGTAACTTTTGGAACTATTATTTAGTGCTTGGATTTGGACACTTTTTTAACATGTCCCCATATGAGATAGTTCTCCTTACGTCTCTCCTCTACACTTCATACGTGTGGGACATGTCATAGTGATTCATTTCTATTCTAATACCAGGTGACTGTTTAGACAATCGCAATATTCTAGGATATGACACTTCATAGTTGCATTTAACATATAAAAGAATAATATATAAACAAATACTAATGAACAACCAAGAAAACTTACGTTAAAGTTTGTTCTAAGCCTATGTCATAAGTGCAATGACCGGTGCCAAAAGCTACAATGGGTGACCCGGAGTTAATAACTTTCGATTGTAAAACTGGCTATAAACCCTTTTGTTTTGTTCCTGACGTTCCCACGTTCCCTTTCAATCGAAAGTAAAATCATCCGACGGCCAAGGGTGAGGCTATAGCCATAAGTTTAGACGTAGCGAAGGCTTTTGATCGAGTTTGGCACAAAGCGCTTCTCTCGAAGCTTACTTCCTTTGGACTTCCCGGGAATTTATGCAATTGGGTATCTAGCTTCCTCACGGGCCGAAGCATAAAAGTCGTAGTCGACGGTGCATGCTCCGATTTGAAGCCTGTGAATGCTGGTGTCCCACAAGGCTGTGTACTATCCCCTACTCTCTTTCTTCTGTATATCAACGATATGTTGCAAGTAAGCAACATTCATTGCTATGCAGACGATAGCACAGGGGATGCTCTATACACTGGCCATGCTAATATTTCCCGGGAACGCGTTGTTGAGTGCCGGAATCAACTTGTGTCTCAAATGGAGACGTCACTTGAACACGTCTCGCATTGGGGTAGACAAAACTTGGTCCTTTTTAACCCCACAAAGACACAAGTTTGCGCCTTTACCGCGAAAAAGGCAAAGTTTGACGTAGTGCCTAGCTTTCAGGGAGTCCCCTTAGTCGCCAAGCCCAGTATTGGTATCCTCGGCGTTGACATATCGAGCGACGTTCAGTTTGGCGGTCATTTGGAAAGCAAAGCATTGTTGGCCTCCAAAAAACTAGGTGTCCTTAATAGGGCAAGACAGTATTTCACACCTGAACATCGTTCACTACTTTATAAAGCGCAAGTCCGCCCACACATGGAATACTGTTCTCACCTTTGGGCTGGAGCGCCTCAATATCAGCTGCTTCCGTTTGACCGCATCCAGCGTAGAGCGGCTCGAATCGTCGGCGACGAGGTAATATCCGATCGGCTCGACTCATTGGCATTGCGTCGGGACATCGCGTCTCTTTGCGTTCTTTATCGCATTTACCACGGGGAGTGTTCAGAGGAGTTGTTTGGACTTATACCTGCCGCTAATTTCCACCATCGTACTACCCGCCAAAAACTAAAATTTCATCCACACCACCTGGATGAGTGGAGGTCTTCCACGGTGAGGTTTTCAAGGTCGTTTCTGCCTCGTACTTCAACCTTGTGGAATCGACTCCCAGCGGCGGTATTTCCAAACAATTACGAAATGCAAACCTTCAAGAAACGAGCGTATACTAATATAAAAGGCCGGCAACGCACTTGTGACTCCCCTGGTGTTGCTAGTGTCTATGGACGGCGGTGATCACTTACCATCGGGTGACCCGTCTGTTCGTTTGCCCCCTATAATATAAAAAAAAAAAAAAAAAAAAAAAATTGACACTGTGCTTTAACATAGACGCGTAGAGGATTGTGAATAATCTTTGTATTTTTCTAGATAATTAGGTCAAATATTACGCACCTATTTTTTTAAGTGATTTAGGATGAGAATCGAGTGCAGAGTGTCCTCCAGAAATATTGCTACTGTCTAAACAGTCACCTGGTATATTTGAGCTTTTGACTGCAATCTCATCTGATTCTAAGATGGTAAACACACTAAACCTAGAGGGGACTGTCTTTCAAGTGGAGCTGCCGTTAGTCAGCGACAGGTGTTTGGCTACAGAGTTGATTTGAGGGTGGTAGGTAGTCAGGTGGACTTAGAAACAGCCCTAATATGGTTTCGTCATGATGTTTTCCTTTAACGAATGCTTTGACTCCCTCGCAAGGATTCAAACCTACGTCGAATGACACGTTGTCTGAAAACGCTAATCACTGAGCACCATCGCTTCATAGTTTGGTATGCACCAAATTTCGGGATTTACTAGTATATTTAGTTACCAAGAGATTTATAGGCCGATATGATGATTACCCATACATTGTAGATTTTTCGGTGGTCGCTGTCGTTTCCGGATTGCACTGTACTTACAATCAGGTATATTTACGCTACTATATACTTCTGATATAAAAAAAATAGTGAATGTATTAGTGTGTACATGCTGAGGAAGTGAAAATTCTTTGGCTCCTATGTATTAAATTATATATATACTAGTGGTCCCGGCGGACGTTGTCCTGCCTTGATAATTCAAAACATTCCTCCTCCTAACATTCAACCGCTGTGTCACTTATCGGATCCAATCGTGAATCGAAACTATTATTGAATCCACCTGAACACTCACAAAATTTCATCAAAATCTGTCCAGCCCTTTAGGAGGAGTTCAGTTACATATACATGGACAGAAAAATTATATATATAAAGATGAGAATACCCCAAAACTATATACTACATGAAGTTCCGAAGTATAAATACTTAACTATACATTTACTCATTTTGGTATACTACTAGATCCAAACAGATATACATACTTACACAAATACATATCTACTTACCTTACATTTAATTCGTAACAAAAAAATTTCCCTACCGTGCTTTAAGAAACTCCACTTAAAAAAATACTCTATCTTCACCACGCGCAAATAGAAACAATACATATAGTAATTCTGATAACTTTTACTAATAGATTTATATTAGTGAAAGCATTGTTGCTTAATGGGTTGAATTCGAGTTGTAAAGGTTTTCGTCTTATCGAGGTCCGATTTATCGAGTTTTGGGATATAATTTTTTCTGATTTTTTATAAATATTTATGTCAACAGAGGCTATGGCTTTGGTAAAACTGAATACATTCCACTGGCATATCACTGATAGTCAGAGCTTCCCGTTAGTGTTGGAAGAGAGACCCAATTTATCCAAATACGGCGCCTATTCACCGAGTAAGGTAAGTTATTATAATATAAACAATATTTTTGTACACGTGTACATTTTAAAATATAGGTTCTATGTCTTATTTCAAGAAGCAACAAGTTTTCTACGTTACGTGAATGATGAGCAAGTATTTGGAAAACCGTATTCTCTCTATTCTATTAATTTTTCATTTCCTAAATATATTTCTGCTCCTTGTATATGATATGTGTAAACGTTATTAATATGAAATAGGTTGTCAGTTGTCAAATAATGTATAACTTAATGACGTTGACGTTGTGTAACGTGTGTAACGTATGTCAAGTGTAAAGAATCTCATAAAAATTGTTCAAGCTATTTTTAGAATTACGTCTAGACGTACAGATAGACAAACCATGTTAAATTCGTTATCAGTTTCCTATAGAATGATGGTTTATAATAAAATTTGGAAAAAATATTCCATGTACAGACAAAACTACAAATTTATTAATCTGGATAATATATACTGAGTAAAAAAAATATTATTATGGATCAGTTAGTTGAATATAGTATTCATTGTTACAACTGTTATATTTCTTTTGTTTGTTTAAAAGTTAAATAGTTTTCTATGGCTACATATGTGGAAAACATATGTATCATATCTTTTAAAATATATTCAGCCCATTAACTATTTGGAAAAAAAAACAATCGCGGGATTCAAAATGTTGTTATATTTTGAATTCCATCTCAATACTAACCAGTAATATTTTATTTTTAGGAGTCAATCTACTATCGATTTTTAATAATTGCATTGAATAACACGTGTGTATTTGCTGAGTTTATTTAATTAATATCCTCAGGTTTACACAAAGGAAGCGATCCAAGAGGTCGTGGAATATGCTCTTGTTAGAGGTATTCGGGTGTTGCCAGAGTTCGACGCGCCCGCACACGTCGGCGAGGGCTGGCAAGACACGGGACTCACTGTCTGCTTCAAGGTAATATGTCAAATTCTTCTGACTTTCACAGCCAGTCTTCATAATTAAATATTATTACTGCCATTGACAACTGGACACTGGATAATTACTACAAAGTGTCTTGTGGATAAACTTGTTCCAACAAAATGGCGACCCTCGTATTAGAACTTTCCTGAGTTTTTGTGACCGAATGCTTGGTATTATTTCCCAGTCACTAAATTTGTTTACAAAGATTAATCGTATTATTATCGTTGTAGTCGTCTTTTACACATCCAAGATTATGAATAAAAAATAAAAGCGAACACTTGATAGACTAAGATTTCGTTTTTTTTTAAATTTTCAAATTTCAAATTTTCACCCTCTGTCTTAATAATTTTTAATTAAATATGTCAGGACTACGTCTTATTCCAGAACTCGCTAGTATATGTATACTTGGAATTGTATCCGCGACCTCTATTCGATAATAGTGCTTACTTGTAATAGATGATATCGCTTCAGACTTGAACTCTACAAACATCGTCGTTCCTTTATTTCTGTTGTAGAGCAGAAGTAGTCTCATTCCTCTATTCCAATTTAGTTCTTAAGTGCGACCCACAAACGCTGGACCTCCGGCGGGACTAGCGTCTTAGACCCGGATGGAGTCGACTATAGAGTTACTAACTGTATTTACATAGTCCAAGCCGTTTACTACATTCGACTTAAGTGGACAGTCCCAAAAATATATTCAAAACCCGTTGTTTCATTCAGTTATTTTTATTTAATATTTTCGGAGGTTCTATTTTATTTTAATTTACGTTTATTTTATATAAAATGTATTATATATCCTTTTTTTAATTTTATTTTTGGCATTCAATCTTCCAGATTATTACTGCCATTGTCGAGTAGGTAATAATATTACAAGTGTCTTGTGATACTTTTAATGTTCTAACAAAATGGTGGCCCTCTTTTTAGAACTTTCCAGGGAGTTTTTGTCACATCTCAGAATTCATGCTCTGTGGTATTTTTTCCCATACACTACACTTGCGCACAATAACCGAACTATTACGTAAAATGCCATCAATATTACAAAATATAAAGTAAAACAACAAAATATTATGAACAAAATATAAAAGCAACTACATGAGCGGGTACTTACGTATTAACGCCTCGGCAGTGTCTGTATTTCGCAAGTCTAACCGAACGGAGACGGACGATATCAATCACATTGCCCCGAACGAATTACGTATTAACAGTACCGCAATTAAAGTCGGTCAAATGCAGACAATCTACACCTGGGCCATGTGATTGATATCTTGCCGTGTATATTAATAGATGGACTATTTATTTTATTCAATTTTCCCGTCTCGGTTCGATTAGGTTAAGTTAGACTTGCGAAACACAAGACAACGCGAGCCGGCCAAAAACTCTTCGCAAAAAAATACAATGACATATTCCCGTGAATGTAGTAAAAATTAAAACATTTAATTACTTTGTAATCTGTGGTTTTTTTGCTTAGAAATTACATTGGTAGATGGCGTTAAAAGCATAAACGTTTACGTAAGATGAGAAAAACTTTTTCTCTTGGGCTTTTGGCTTTTAGCCTTTACGGTTAAGTCGATAGATGATACATTATACTAGGAATTATATCGGATTGGTTTTTTTTCTAACTGACTAACGTTATTGGCCTGATGGGTCTTCACAGCTTCACCGGACTAAAATCGGATAGGTTTTTTTGATGTAAAACATGTATAGGCGAGGGTAAACCTGCTTGTTGGTGTGGCGAGACGTGGCTACGCGATGCCATACGCAAGCGACTGTGCGCAATCTCTCTTGCCGCATTGAGCTCGCATTTAATCAATTTTAATTTTAATTTCAAGTCAATTTCAATTTTAAGTCCCTGTTTTCCTCCTGGACAGAATCGGAGACTTTATTTACAATTTTTATTGGTATGTTTGCTAGGTTCAATCGAATAGTATTATTGTCTTTTATTTAGTATTGTATGTATAGAAATTATAGGATTTTTCTGACATTATTTTTGTTTAACCACTACTATTTTATAAAGGATAAAATTAAATCATTCCTTACTTTAAGATAATTATCAAACTGTGCTAGCATTAATTTTCCGTTGCTACAAGTACACAATATATCCACCAACGACCTCTTTGTTTTAGGTCTATAAAAATATTAAAATGTTAATCAACAGGAGTTCTTTCAACCTAGTAACAGTTTTGTTTATTTCTAGGCTGAACCTTGGGCAAAGTATTGCGTGGAACCTCCATGCGGTCAACTAAATCCCACAAAGGAAGAGCTATATGAATACTTATTTGATATTTACAAGGGAATGGCCGGTATGTATGGATCGTTTTATTAATAAATGCATGTATTATATCTGTGATTGTAGGGTTCTCACTTCTAAAATATATAGATAAACCCGATATATATATATTTTTTCTTTTTTTTATTTCCTTCTAAAGGAAAAGGCAAAGGTATCTAGACCATGCAGTCACATCAGATGTTATTTCATAATTGCTAATTACATAGAATACGTTTCATAATTGAGTTAGGAAGATTTTCAAAATTAACTTAAATCGTCTTACATAATCAAATAAGCATTTAATAGTACGGAAGTTACTCGTTTTAGTTAAAGAATTCGAACAAGAATCTAAAGCCCCCCATTAATTACGTTCTTTTTTTCCCCGCCGGGGAATCTTCTTAGATCCCCACCTCGCTGGGATGCATAGGTGGGAATGCCAGAATTGTATGAACTAAACCCCCTTGGTGTTCTTCTCGCATCCTTTAGCCGGGTGGGCAGGAATTGCCCGTGCAATACTTCTTACCCGACTTGATAGGATTTTGCCCCTCAACAGGGCCCCGACTTGTGCTCTTAACATGGAAAGCCTGGTATTGTGGGAGGCACAACGAAAACTAATGCATCTTAACCACATGGGCCTGTACAAGAGTTTGCCAGGGCGACGGAGAAGCATGAATTAATTTCTTAGTTCAGGAATTCCCAAACTGGGTTCCGCTGAACCTAGGGGTTCTGTAGAATAGTGACCAGGGTTCCGCCAAAATTATTTATTATTAGCTATTAAATAATACCACGGTTACAAATATTATTTTGAAATTGCGCAAAATATGTGATGAGGAATCTTACCTTTATGTAAATAGGTAGGTAGTTAGCAAGCAATCAAATGTTCTTATATAAATAACAGTGTTGATTTGTAATCATTTGATAAGTTTAGGAAGCCCTGCTTTAGTTACGGTTATCTTTTACCGTAGATCTGACTTGTGTTGGCTGATATCTTCTTGCCGATAGATCTTTATTTCGATTTTATTCAGTATTCTGTAATTACACTTCTCTAAGCATGTTGTTGGTAAATTATTATGTTGTTCGCCTACAGAGGCATTCACTACAACGGATATGTTCCACATGGGAGGGGATGAGGTAAGCGAGCGCTGCTGGAACTCTTCAGAGGAAATCCAACAGTTCATGGTGCAGAATAGATGGGACCTCGACAAGACCAGTTTCCTTAAGCTGTGGAACTATTTCCAGGTCAAAGCACAGGATAAAGCTTACAAGGTGAGTGCATGAGCTATGGTTAGAAAAAAAAAGTATAATTTGGTCCAACTTGAGAGATAGGATTTATATTACGATTAATTACCTCGATATTTTTTATTACAAATTAAATGATTGTCAATCAATGTCAATGTTGATTATTGTTATTGATTGTAAGTCTCACCAGTCTCGAACAGACGGCGCTTTAAGTTAGTTTGTTGACAGAAAACTGTAGGACTGACTGTTATAGACATCTCATAGATGGCGCCACGTTTTAATTTTGAATTTCTTTTTCAACTCCAGTTTCTTATATGCTGCACGTGTTCTGTTGATCTTTTTACTACGTATCCTCACTTTGTCTGTATCAAGTTTTTAGGCAGATTCATTAGCCCATAATACTAAATACTTTATCATAATTTTAATTCAAGATGTGGTTGCGCCGCTTTTATATATTTTAAATTTACTGCCATATTGTGATCGGTTCGCCAATCTTTCCATCCCGCTCATTACCCCTTCCATTGGCACATGCATACAGGACTCATCATCGCGTCACACGTCGAAAACTCCGCTCCGCGCCGTGTCCTTAAATAGTTGGTTTTTTCGCTTGGTCGAGTGGGTAGCAATAATCGCATCGCTTGACATAGTGCCTCGTGCCGACACACTTTTAGTCAAATATCGTTGTATGTGACAGTTTCAATCTAGACTTTAGTGTCCGTCAGTTGTGGCGGAGAACAATCTTTGCAGTGCGTCGAGAACAACCACCTAGCCGGCTAGTCAGGTGAAATTGCAACGCCACGAGATATGTGCCAATTTCCTTCCCAATATTGTCTCCATTGGCATTTAGCTGATCACAATATAGTTTAGCTTAAAATTTGCATCCCCGCAAATACAGTACACTCATTTAGTATAGAACTCAATTGCGCCGAGAACGCAACGGCGTCACCGACATGTAATGACTGAGCCACAGCAAAGCGTCGCTGGGTCAGCTAGTTTATAATATTAGTTAGGATTTAGTTTTCGTTTATAAAATCTGAGTGAAAATGCAAACTCGTGGTAATATTTTTGAGCACTGTAGTATTTAAATGTCTTTCAGGCTTTCGGCAAGAAGTTGCCCCTCATCATGTGGACGAGCACTTTAACCGACTACACCCACGTTGATAAGTTCCTTGACAATAACAGTTATATCATCCAAGTGAGTACAACAAAATCTATAGATACAATCTTATTTGTCTGATCTTTATTTAAACTAATCTCAAAAGGGTTGAACCAATTTTGATAGAATTTTTTCAGAGAGCACTATCTAGACTACACATTGTCAAGCTTTTCCATAGATATTGACTATTAATGGCGAAATAATAATAAAAAAAAAATAAAGAACAGTCGATAATTAATTCTAAAATCTTTGGCAAAATATTAGCCTTAACTACGTTGACTTAATTGATGGTGGCGCGTATTAACTTAATTAATTAACTTATTAACATTTGGAGAGAATTAAAGTTAAGGAAAGAAAGAAACATAAAAGGTGTTGTAATTAATTAAATTAAATATTTTTAAATAAAAACTAAAATCAATGTGCAATTATGAGAAGTGTGTGTGTGTGACAGTGAGTGAGTGCAAGTACGTTTGGAGGAAATTAATTAAAAAAAAATTAAAGTGAAAGAAAAAAAAGTCATTGTAATAATTATATAAAAACTAAAATGTGTGTAAAGTGTCTAAAAAATAAAGTGTGTGTAGTTATGAGGAGTGTGTGTGTGACAGTGAGTGAGTGTACTTATATGTGCTCGTATGACGGATGTGTATAATTCTTGGGATGGGTGCCTGATAGAGTACCTTGAGTAGATCTTCCGTCTGATCATAAAACGAAAACAATGTATACCTGCTTGTAAAATATGTCATAATTTGTTCTTATTCTGTCAAAAGTTGCGTAAACAAACAGCGGGAACTTCAATCTTATTTATTTACAATTTCAATAAAAAAAAATTGACAATTCTAATACCATATTAACTGAAGAATGCGTAAACATAGAAGATGTTAAATAATATAATGTAATTCTTGTCTGTTTGACGGTTTTCCATGTTATATTCGTAAAAGCGTGCCTCTGAAACCTTTTCCAGGTTTGGACGACGGGAAATGATCCCCAAATACAAGGACTCCTGCAGAAGGACTATCGTCTGATCATCTCCAATTATGACGCGCTATACTTTGACTGCGGTTTTGGTGCATGGGTCGGTTCCGGTGGGTTTCTGAGTCTTTTTTATTACGACAAATTGATTACACTGTGCCCGATTGTCACTGCAGTGTTATTCAACGATAACAACGGAGAAACTACAATCCATTGTCGGTCCTAACTGTCATACCATCCTGTGAGCAATTCGATTATGAAACACTCTAAACGCGACAAACCAAGAGTCACAGTGTCTGGTTTATCAACATGTTTATGACAGTCACTATCCATGCACATACGTATTCATACCTGGTTAGTCAATATATTTCGGAATCATTCTAGAATACCGCACGCCTAAGTGTACCACTATACTATGTGTTATACTTGGTATATGGTCGTTATAATCTATATAATTATAACGATAGTTTTATGTTGCGAAGGATTCAGGTATTCAACTTAGAAAAACTGTAGGGTTTTGGAAATAATAACGAATTTATTACTCACACAACTAGACAACTTTTACACGTCAATATTTTTATTTAATAGAAAAAACACTTCCGACGGTAAATAATATTAAAAAGTAAATAGATATTGAAACTCGTCTCACGTCTTAAAGTGTAATCACTCGATAGATTAATAAACAATGCTTACAGCTTCCATAGATTAAACAATGCTTACAGTTGTAAATCTGGACGACGCACTAATTAAAACAAAATTGGGTTCGAAATTTTATTTAATAATCTGATACCTTTGAATAAAATGATATAAAGTATTATTAGTAAACTTTACCTGACATTAGATAAACGACATTTAATATTAGTAATCGCTATATCGATCCCAAATTATCATGAGAATTACTTTATACAAAACATTACTTTCAAAATAAATTGTTTTTTCTGATGACAGCTCAGCTCTCTCTCAACAGATTATAGATCTACCACAGATCACAACAAATTAATCTGTGGTTTCGGTTTCGTTGTAATAATATTAAAATTAAACGTTACTATGTTTTTCTTTACATATGTATTAATATTGATTTAATTGCGTATACATTTTAATTATGTATGTATATTTCAGGTAATAATTGGTGTTCACCTTACATCGGTTGGCAGAAAGTCTACGATAACAGTCCAGCGGTAATGGCGCTCAATTACAAGAACCTTATACTCGGTAGGTTAACTAAATATCACACTTAAATATAACTTATGTTAATACTTTCTGAAGTGAAAACTTTTTTAGCCGTCACAAGAGATTTTTGGTAGGGGGAAAAACTTATGGGTTCACGTTACCGATAACCTCGACATGCTCGAAACGTATTGCGCTTGCATGAAACTAGCGACGCATAGTATAGCGGCCTGTGTAGGTACATGTAATATTGATATATTGTTTTGACCTTACCGATGTTTATGATTATTTCTCCGAGTACCAATTGATGTGAAAACCAGAATAACGTCAATAATTTCAATTTAAAAATTAGGAATTGAAATCATTGATACAATAATTGATTACGACATTTAAAAAGGAACACAGTTAGTCCATTATTTTGATATTACACTTTAGTGTTGTCTGGCTCTATCATTTGTAATATTGTTGTTGTTTTACGTAATACAGTTTGGTGGTTGTGTACCAGTGAACTGGATCAGAAATAATACCACGGAACTTGGATTTTGACTTGCCACAAAAACTCGCTGAAAAGTCTAACGAGAGGGTCAGCCATCTTGTTAGTAGATACATTGACTAATCGCAAGAAACTTGTAATATAAGTAGGTAACACTGGATTAGTAGTCCGGTGAATTTGTTAAGACCTTGCTAGATCAATAGTGTAATGAGTTCGGGAATAAAAAAGTTACCTACTCGACAATGACAGTAATAAACTATTAGAAGATTTTGCCGAAATATTACATTACATATTATAAAACAAAGGCCTCTGTTCAGTCTGTCTGTTCGTGATAAACTCGAAACTTCTGAACGGATTTTCATGCGGTTTTCACCAGTAGATACAGTGATTCGTGAGGAACATTTAGGTATATAATTTGCCAGGGTTTATTTTTATTATCAGAGCAGAACAACGTCCGCCGGGCCCGCTAATATAAAATAAATAAAAGTTACTATATGAGACACTAAGATTCCGCAAATATTTACGGTATTCTCGTGTTGAAGGTGGGGAAGTAGCGCTGTGGTCGGAGCAGGCGGATTCCTCCACCCTGGACTCGCGGCTGTGGCCGAGAGCCGCCGCCTTCGCGGAGAGGATGTGGGCGGAACCCGCCACCACGTGGCGGGACGCAGAACAGAGGATGCTCAATATCAGGTAACAATCCATGATTTCTTTGTTTTAGAGACATTTTAGCTGAACGTGGCAACGTGACTACCACTAGATTAGAAGGTTTGAAATAAATAAGACAACTAGGATTAGTGTAAGTAACTGTATAGTTGTGCATTATGCTTTGCGCGTCGCAGGTGCACACCTGATAACTATAATCTGCAAGCGTTTCATCCTTCAAAACTCGAATCGTTAAGAGCGCCGCTTTTGGTTTCTCACGCTAATTGTTGTAATGCACACAGTAACGTTGTATGTTAGCTGTGTGCTGCTACATTACTCCACTTAAAAACTTGAGACAACTTCAGCCTGTAATTTACTCACTACTGCCAAACACCTCTTACCGAAGGAAGGTATGATCATAGCCCACAGCGTATTTGCGATTTCAAACACAGAGAAATCCGCAGTTCTGTATTTTCTCACATACAGTGGTACTACAAGAACATATCTCAGGCTTATATGATCATAATCACCCCGTCAGCCCTCAGCGTATTTGCGATTTCAAACTCTGACAAATCCACAGTTCTATATATCCTCACAAACGGATAGGTTACTACAAAAACATTTCTCAGGTTCAGGTTCCTCCACTATGTTTTCCTTCACCGTCAGCCGATAGTGTTGCCAGTTTAAATTAGTAAATGTAAGGGAAATTTGTACCATTAGATTATTCTTTAAAATACACAGTTAACTATTCAGAACCATACTAACAGACAAACAAACAAGAATATCAAGAGAGACGTGTCTTTATCTTGGTGACGGTGAAATAACCAAATTAATTTTGAAATTGCAGACACCAGAGTTTAATCTAGTTAATTTAAACTTAACTAGATAATTTAATGAGAACTAGTTAATTTAAATTTAACGAGTTAACTTTAACTTAACCAGTTAATTTAAATTTAACTAGAATAGTTGAAACTCGAGGATGGTCGAGTGGTTTAATTTGTGGAATATGGATACGATGTTAACAGGTTCCAACCACGTCATGTACCACGAAATTCTAGGAATTGATGTACATTTACTAATTTAAATTGGTACCTCTATCGGCTGACGGTGAAGGAAAACATCGTGAGGAATCCCTGAACCTGAGAAATTATTTTTTAGCAAAGATATAAAACTGGAGTTATGTTTTGCCAATATGACGTGGGTTGGCGTGATAGCTACGCTTGTGCCTTCTGTCGGAAAGAGATCTTTGACCCAGCAGTGGGACTTTTAAAGGCTGGTATCATTATAATATGTATAATTTTACAGAGAACGTTTCGTGCGTATGGGAATACAGGCAGAATCACTTGAACCGGAATGGTGTTACCAGAACGAAGGTTACTGCTACAACTGATGCCCAAAATATAACATCAACAAATTCTAATAAACTGTGATTATTTACATCACCTTTAATGTAATCTAGTTATATTTTAATAATAAATGTGACTGATAATTGATATGACGGTTTGGTTATATGCTATGTCACATCGGCCCGTCCATGTTGTGCATTTCCATGAGTATTTTAATTTCTTAAATAAGTAGATTTCTTTAACCCTTCGGATACATATCTCAAAATGGCGGATCATGGCTTTAAACTTCTAGCGCATTTAAAAAATTATAATACATGTTTTTCAAATTATGTAATACCGTATTTTTTTTAAACTTACACTGCCAAGTCTGTCGATCAGTACTTCATAAGTTCTACTCTTTATAATGTTCGCCATCTTGCTCTGTTATCTCGCTTTGGTTACGTTAGGTTAGACTTGCGAGAAAAGGATAACGCGAACTGCCTCGGGCGACCGCGGTGCATTTAATTCGAAACCTTTTTAAAGCAAGTATTTAACTTTTTTGTAATAACACCGTTATGGTTTTGGACAGTCCAAAATAATATTGACAATGAGAATACACGAAGGAATTATTAAAACATTGATTAGTCACGATTTTCAAGTATTCGATTCAGACAAACATCAATTCATTTAATTCTTGAATGTTTATTAGGGACCACTTTATATACATTTATACAGGAAGATAGTGTTTTGTAAATTAAATCTTTAAATAACATAAATATAGTATATTTAACTCGAAATACACAGATTAATAATAGTACTCCGAATGGCAATGATCTGTCCGCTTGAATCACAAATACGCCATCTTGAAATAAAAAAAGACATAACAATCTCTCCCTTTGTAATACGTTCCGTTTCTCACAATTGTGTAAATTAATAGTATTTTAGAATTTTTTATATCGTTAGTTAGGTAACTCGCAGTAAACGCATGTTCTAAATTTTACTTCAAATGTTTTTATATATTTATATAAATGTAACATATATGTATATGATGTGAAATTAATAATATGTGTTTACTGAATTGTGATTTACATTTACATAGTAATAATTATACACAATGATATATTTTAAATGCACGTCACATTTTTATCGCAATTATACTACGTTGTAACTATATTGTGATTGAAAATAAAATAAATAAAAAAACAATATGTTCGTTTTTATTTTAATATGGGTAAAAATCACAATTACAAAATCTTTGATGTCTGAAATAAGATTTGCTTACGTATTATAACGTGTAACGTGCCTCTGCTTGTCCATCTATCTAGCCGTTGCTGTATCTCCATTGAACCAATTTACACGATTCTTTAGTATTCTCCAGCCAGGTTTTAATATATGTTTTCTTACATTAGGTGCAGTTATGAGTATATTAACAATTTATGAGTTTAAACTAATCTAAGACAAGAATTCCGCCAGTTCATTGATTACATATTAACGCATATGATGGAGTTGATAATCGTTTAGAAATTACAAAACAAACGACACTTTTGTAAACCACAATCTTATATTTCACAGTGTTATTTTTCATTAATCACAGTGAATTGCTTATACGCCACAACTCACACTAAAAACGTTAAATGCTACATTAAAAGCATTACTTAATAGAATTAAATAATTTCTTCACCATAATAATACATATGTAATGTTACCTATACCTAGGTAATAAATAATGTGTCCATAAAATCCGATACGAAATATATATAAGAGTTATTAAGTAATGTATGCTTGGTACACATATATGTTTCAACAACTCATATATGTATGAATAGTTAGCTTAGCTTAGGTTAGCTCACATAGGTCGCGAATTGCATGTATCAGGCAACAGCCAAAGCCGAGGTGTGCCGCGCACCCTTGAGCTAGTTGTCAAAATAAAATCGGCTGAGTGCCTTAAGCGCTCGCCTTAGTAGTCCGGTGAAGCTATTAAGACCTTGCTTGGTCAATAGCGTAGTCACTTCGAAGAAAAAAAAATGTGTCCATAAAGACTGCAATATATAAACAATGCAATTTTTAAAAAACTTTATTAAAAATAGCCGTCAGAACAGTTCAAGTAAGTATTACATAAGCACCACCGCCAAAGGTTGGTAAATATTTGGCTTATTTTTACGATAGGGAGTCGGGAGGACTGAATAGCAAGCGTATTAGCAATATTTATGTATTTATTTTTCGTTTTTTTTTGTAACTCGAATAGTAACTTGTTCGAGTTTTTTTTTATTATGGTAATACTTACGTAAGCATATGACTCAGATTATTTATTTTATTTATATTTCAACTTTCTTGCGATCATTTCAATGAACTACCAAAATGGTGACCGCCTAATTAGAATTTTTCAGGGAATTTCTGTGGCAAATCAGAATTCATGCTGAGTGGTATTATTTCCCATCTACTTCACTCGTCCACAATAATCAAACTATATTAGGTAAAACACCTCCAATATTACAAAGTATAGAATCAAATAAAATAAGATTATAAATCATTACATAGTATAAAATGAAGTCGCTTCCGCTGTCTGTTCGCTTAGATCTTTTAAACTATTCAACGGATTTTAATACAGTTTTCAGAAATAGATAGAGTGATTCAAGAGGAAGGTTTATATGTATTATACATATATATTATAGTACAGAAAAACCGAAAAATTTAAAGATTTGTAATCTGAAGTCATAACTTAAATCGCAATACAAACGCTGGCTAAACCTTAGGAGATAGATGAAACTAATGTACTACGGAATTTTATATCTTAAATAATATTATTAATCACTCCACACTGTCCCATATTAGTATCTACACAGCACCCGTGCGAAGCTGGGGCGGGTCACTAGTAAAATATAAAATCAACCACATGTCATTTCAAGATCCCCCTAAAAACTCCATATGACTCTGGTAAGAGCTTTGCTTACTTTTATTGACCACTTGTGGAGGGGATAAAAATGACTATAATTCTGCTTGAATAATCTTTAAACAGCATCTCACTAATAATACTGTAGTTAATAGCTAATACAAATGTACAATACAGTTAGTCTAGTAAAAATATGATACCTACGTCATGTTCCAATTCAAGAAATCTTCAGATCAAATATCTGAAAGATTTGGAAATAAAACTTTTAACGCCTTTATCAAGGCAATTATATTCGTATATTTGATTAAATAAGATATCTCTATTATATATATACTTGCTGTTTATTTTAAATTAAAAATAAATGCGTGTACAATTTACAATATGTGACAGTTGTGAAAATTCCAATAAATAATACATCTTGCCTTTTAGAAAACGGGATACCCGTGTTGGTTCGGCTTTTCTTAATTTCTCACGTAGGTACAAAGATTATATTTTTCTATCGTATTCATCGACGGCATCCTGTTTATAGTTCTATCTTGTTCTGCCAATAAGCACTTAGTTTTCGGCCGCTTTGCGTCGGAAACATTGTAATAAAATTGTACTCTCATCGCGTCCAAAGAAGTTTCACTTCAAATGAATAATTTAATGAATTATTAAAATGAACTCTATAAAATCATATCTACAAAGATTACAGAACGCCAGTTCTTCTGGTGTAGTCGTTATTATTGTTTACTATATTTTGTACTGCTAGTCCATTATTAAAATTTATCATACTAAGATTATTTATCGCTGCTAAATTTGTAGAACCAGTTGTATCGTCGCTTATGATACCTATATTCCCACAGCCACATTCATAAAGAACTGTAGCTTTTCCGCTATTCGGCAACGTGCCATCCACAGTAAGCGAACTCAAGAATGGTAAATTGCCCATGACAGCTACTTTACCATCCATAACTAAGTGTTCCGCCAACAACGAAATACCCGTTGGTGTGATAGGAGACGAGCTTTTCACACATAACTTTGCTCTGACACCCAAATCAGCTGTATCAATACCTGTTAAAGCAGCAAATATTTTTTGCGGACTTGATAGACCCTCTAATGTTCTACGTATGAAGGACCCTTGAAAGCCTTCTGTAGCGCTAGGAGATGCTAAATTATTAGAAAGAGTTAAATCATTACCAGCATATGTTTTGGGAATCGTTAACGCATTTACCTCTGAAATGGTTGGGTTAGATGCCGCGTTAAGCATAACAGTACCTTTAGTTACATCATGTTTAAAAGGTACTGGTGATGCACGATCTGGAGAAAATTCTGAAATAATTGCAGGATTTAGTGCACTTATAGTAATCGCACCAGTTGGGATAAGCCCGCAGTTTGCCGACATTATGGGATTTATCTGGTTATACATAATCTGTTTTGGAGGCATAGGAGGTGCGCTTAGTTGCTCTAAAATTCCTGGTGAATTAACAAAGCTGGCAGCTTCACCTACATAAGGTTTTGTCAGGCTGTCGATTACATCATTAGGTTCCGATACACTTTCAGCAGAACGAGCTCCCACACCTGAATGTGCAACCATACCGCTGATAAATTTCGTCAAACCAGCGAGCGCTTTAGCGATCTGTTCTGATATTGTATTGCTGTTAATTTTACAATTGATTATTGTGTCGTTTGTTAATTCTTCAAATGACAATTCTCTTGGTAGCCTAATCAAACTGTCAACATCTGCTTGGTTGTTTACGTCTGTTACTGAATCAGGTGTTACGAGATCATTGGCAAAAGAATTTATATTGTTAATCACTTGATTTGATTTTTGAGGTGATGTATCTGGTACAATAATATTATTTGGTGAAGTTTCAGCAGCCGCACAATTGTTGCCGTGTTTGACGTCCACGATCCACGTTGTTCCAAACGCTTGAACTAGCTTTGCCCCCAGAGTAAAGAGAAATATTGTTTGTATTAACATTTTAGTAAATCCTTTAATGAAATGGACGTACGCACAACTTATTCAACACATCAGTGTAATTATATAACTACAAATATGTGTACGCTACTTATTATTTATACTTCTGTATGTTATCATAATTTTTCATTGAAATATTATAAAACACATTCGAACTGCTTTGTAATAATTTTGCACGATCGTTATAATTATATTACGTAATTAATGATAAAATAAAAATTCATATCGATTACAAAATAATACTAAAAGGTTACTTAATCTAAAAGGTAATCACTGATATTATCTTTATGTTAAGCAAATAAAAATATTTCATAAATAGTCATAATAGAAACATCTACAATGAACGTAGTTAGTTAACTAAAAGTTTAACATAAATGAATAATATATTTATGTTATACTTTTGGACAAATTTATGTAGTTACTGTTTTTGAATTTTTCCAACAAAATTACATACACTATCTAGAATTTATACTCGACATTATGCAAACTTACGTGAGTTGAATCAATGATATTATAACTATAGATACGTCATAAGCGCTAAGACAGTGTCTTGTTAAAACTTGGCTAGCTAGCTTCCTTTTTAAAGGCTGCCCCGTCAATCCCCGTTTTAAGCAACATATACCTATTTCTTTTCCACCATCGATATTGAGAATATGCCATCTTACTTCCTCATTTTATCTAACACAGTTTACGTATGTTTACGTTTCCGGGCCACTTGTTTTGTCAAAATATCATGTAGGTAACGTATCTAAGTACACCTTTTTAGTTATAATATCATTGGTATAAATATTGTTTAATTGTGATACTCGAGACCACTAGTAAATGAAATTATTAATGTAGGAAATCTAAATAACAAATCAATTTTAGCAAGAAAGGTTTATTGCAATAGTGTTGTATCGTCTATGGTAGTATAATATTATATAGCATATGTATTTTGCAATCAAATTTTGGAACAGAATTATCGTGTTTTAAACGTCTTATCTTCTTGCTGTATTTATTTTAATTTTGTTCTATTACAAAAGCAAGAGAATAATAGGTAATTTTAAAAATATATCTCTATTTCATAAAAAACCTTGAATTGCTTGGACATCTTCGTCTTATAAAATTCTTAAAATGGTTTAGCAATACGTGGCACCAACATCACATTGGGATATTCTAGTATAACTATCACACTGGATTTGAACAGAACGTTCACGTCGGCCGACTGAAGGACTCAGTGGATTTTTGGATAGAAAAATGAGGAAAATACTATTAGCTGTATACAGCCACGTATCCAGAATTTTTGTTCGGAGGGGGGACAAACCTCGAAACAACCATGTGAACTCCGTAAAAAAAATGTTGTAATCACTGTACTACAATTTTTAATAACTTAAATTACCGTATTATAGTCACACACAATGTATAATCATTTCTAAGTATTATATATGGACTAGCTGACCCGCGCAACTTCGTCTGCGTGAAATCGGTTACCTGCCGGTTTTAATTGTATTGCAAACTCTAAAAATCTTAAAAAACCTAAAACCCGATTATATTGACTCTCACCGTTTCCAATTGTGAAACCAAACAATTTAAAAACTCACTCGAAACACATACCTAGTTGGTTTAGTGATATGATTTAGACATTGTTTTTTCTCGAACTGACTACGCTATTAGCCTAGCAAGGCCTTAACAGCTTCACCTGATTACGTTTAGACATATGTGGATGAAATTTCGATGAGGCGGACATAACGCCATCTGCCATTCAGCATCATCTGACCGTTGAATTATTTGGATATTATTCATACAAAAATACTAAAATCGCGAATAAAAAGCGGGAGGTTGATGTCGGAAGGTCAAAATTTGGGGTTGTAGGTATATTTGATGGCAAATAAAAAATGTGAGAAAAATTGAAAAAAAATATCTGGATACGAACTCCCTAATCACCTAGAGGTATAAAATATACTTTACAACCTATTCTCATACCTACTAAATATATATTTAAAATTTTATATAAATCGGTCCAACCGTTTCGGTGGAGTTCAAACACTAACACTGTGACACGAAATTTTTATATATGTATATATCCGTCTTATATAATCATTATGTCTAGTACGATATTAGGATCTGGCACCAAAGCGGAATGAATACACAATAGAGCAAGACCAGTAAGCCACTCGCCCGCCATTCTATCTCTTAGGAAGGATTTTATTCTCTATAGACACGAAACGCTCGACAGACTCTGTAGAAACTGAAAGAGTGGCCAAAATATGTATTAACCTGTTAATAGTTGGGCAAAAAATATTGTCACGTGTGTCTAAAATTTTCAAAATTTCCACTGGTTTCTTTCTGGCACTTGGTACATACTGTACTCCGCCTTTATTAGTGAATGTCCAACAGTTTCTTTCCAATACATTTTCATATTTCCTAGCTCGCCTATTTTCCTCTCGTCCACATTTTTCAGCAAAACAATTTCTAAAGAAGAAAGCAGCTCTCGTTGATTAGCAAATCTATCATTCATGCCAGAAATTAAATCATCCAAGCACGTTACCAAAATAGTTCTTCTAAAATATTCTTCAGAAGTATCACTGGGTGGGTTGCTTCGTGCGGTTTGGCGGGTGTGGCGGGCACTAGAGGACGTTGAATTTCTACTTACGAGACATCTTCCGCTATTTTGCAGCAAGCGTTATAAATTTCCAAGAATACTAGGTTAACCAGTATACGTATCCCTTTCAATTTTTCAATTATGTCGTCGGAAAACTTCATAGCAGAGGCTAAATAGTGTGTAAATATGGCTTTGCAAATATGCGAACAGTGGAAGAGTGTAACTAAAAATAGTTCACAGGCTTTTAGACAAATCAAGAAATTACTCTTTTCCATCGTAGCTATGAGTGTAGACACAGTTTAAGCAACAGTTCTGTTTATGCAGGACAGTTCTCTCAGTGTAATGACTATTGTCCAAGTCACTCACAAAATACATTAAAAGAGTCGTGACGCTCTATAAATCTAGTGTCACACATGCCGACCAGTCTTTTTTTCTTACTTACTAATTGCGTCGTCAGTCACGTCCGTATAGTAGACACAGACAGACAGACACAGTATCTACCCAGAAACACCTACACCTGTGTCTACTATATAGCTAAGTTATAACTTATAGCATTATTCTTCCGCATTTACAGAACTTGTCAATTTATGACTTGTTTATGGAAGGTAGAGGTATTCCATCCATAGACTTGTTTCCATTGTTTGTCAATTGTCATCGTTTATCACTGTTATTTTTGTATAAGAAATTAGATTACTAGATAAAAAAAAGTTATTATACATTTAAAATGAATTGCTTCGAGAATGTGAATATGCCGAGCTGTGTCTGGTTCGAAAACGGTGATAAACGCAATATTGTGGCATCGATCTTTGCAGGATTTTTGGTATGTATTTTGATGATTCATAGATATTTTCATTGATTGCAATAGAAAATTTGATATAACCTGAACGAATTCGTCTTGTGAATAGACTAAACTACATCAAATATCTATTCTAATTCGATATGCAAACTATTTGATAAATATATCTTTTTAATTCTAGCATTCTAGTTCATTTCGATATATTAGACAGTGTAATGGTATATTCTGAGTTGTGAGACATGGCAATTATATCTGACTATATTGCAAGCACCATACACCAGCGGTAAACACCATTGTCGTATTCTTACGTATCTTGTAGTAGCACAGTAGAGATTTGTACAGGGCTGTAGCTAGAGTTGAATTTGAGGTAGGGCAGCATTGGTTACAGGTGGCGCGGAAGAAAAAAAAAATATCATAATTGATCTGCCCTCGAATGTCACAAACTGGTATGTTCGGAAAAGTTTAGATACATATCGCTACAATTTTTTAAATCTCAAACTATGAACAAACAATGTGTTTATAATAATTTATCTTAGTTTTTGGTATTTTTAAGGTAGGGTATTGCCCCACAATGTACACTCCCTAGCTACGGTTTGGATCTGTACGCAAGTTGGTCATAAGGCCACACAACTTCTACTTTATTACATTTTTGGATAAGTCATTGTATAAAGAGCAGCAATGAGGCTTACAGGTTGGCGTAACATGACAACTGCTGATATATATATTTAAATATATTATATTTTATACTTTATTGGTTTTAGCTTTTGACCACAATCTGATGTTAAATGACAACATGGTCTAAGATGGTAAACAAGATAAACTTAGATGGAATTGGCTCTAAAATGCAGCTGCCGGAATACACTAACAGGTGCTTGGCGATGATAGTAGTAATAGTAAGCCAGACGGACTTATAAAAAGTCTTACCACCATGCTATGGTTTCATCACAATATTTTCCTTCAATAAAAGCTCGGACTCAGATGTAAAGAAGGTTGTAAAGGTGTCTGGATGCATTATCAACTGCGCTATCAATTATAAATCTCTAAATAATTGTTGTTGGTATTCGACTGCACTATGCCTACCTTAAGTACAGTAACAGTCACTTTGTTGTGTTACAATAAAATAAATATTATTTTCGTTTTCAAAGTTCTTTGCAGGCTGGTGGTTCATCATTGATGCAGCTTCAGTTTACCCAAACAACTTGCCCAATGCCGCCCATGTTTGTGGAGTGATGGGGACTCTTTCACTCATAATGGTGAATTCCGTGTCAAATGCACAGGTAAGAAATATATGAACAAGATATTTTAATGTTCACTGCATGATGATTGGTAACTCGGATGTAAGAAATATATTTTTTAGAGACAATAAAACATTATTTTAATTGACAATTTGTCAGTTTTCAAATATATAAAGATATTCTAAACTCTCCGTAGCAAATATTGATATAACATACCACAAAGAACTTGTTTATAAATTTATATTGAAAAGTTAGAGATATTGCTTTTGGTTCATCTGTTTTGTAACTGTAAATTTTTGTTTCACTGATTTATCAACTGACTTATATTTATTAGAAGATAGTATGCAAAATCAAACAAACATTATGATCAATGGCTACACAATTTAAGAGGACTGTTAGCTAAATATCCTATAAATAAGAGAAATTCTTAATTTTGATTCTTAATGATTTTATAAATTTGGAGCTTTCAATTTCATTCCAAATAAATAGGAGTTAGAACACTGGTGAACTTAATGTCACAAAGCATTTTCTTCCAGCTAATCTGCTCTATAAAAATAAAAAAAATATGTGAAGAAATGAGATATTATTATAGGTAATAATAAAAAAAATGGGCTTATCACAGAAGTGTCCCTAAAATACAATAGTTTTCTTAAAAATAGTTTTATTATATCATGGAAATTAAGTATTTTATCTGGGTCACTTCTATTTTTTTTTAAAAGTAATTTGTCATTACTTCAATATATTGATATACTTTCTATAAATCCTTTATAGATTTTAAATTATTGCTTCTCAATTTTATGATTACTGCTTAGTCCATAATAACACCATTTACTAAATGAATATTAAAGTATATATGGTTTAATTCATTTTCGTCTGTCTGCTTGTTTGCTCTGGCTATTCTCTGAATCAGTTGGACTAATTTTGAGGAGACTTTCATTGACAGATAGCTGATGCTATACTGAGTAACTAAATCTATCTTTATTTTAGAAGAAAAAGTGTCCAGTACGACATGCATCTGACACAGTTTTTTTTGCTATACTCCATGTGAATGAAGTAGCAGGTAACATCAAGTTCTATGAAAAGTTTAATAAAACCTATCCCTATTACAATGAATTTCAGGTACGTGGAGAGACCTACACTGGTGGCTGCATGGGTCCTCGAGGCGCCCGGCTCTGGCTTTTCCTAGGCTTTGTTGTTGGTTTCGCGTCACTTATTGCATCATGCTGGATACTCTTTGCAAACTATGTTAACGCAGGTAAGATTCTAATACTTGTCCGCTAGGTTTAAATAGTGCTGGTTAGTTAAATAAATCTATTTCATGTGAGACTTTCTGCCTAAAAATACTATTCCTTAAAATATGATATACTTAAAGAAGAATACTTTAGGAAAAGTATGTTTTCACCATTAATTTGAAACATTTTTACGGTATTTATTTTTTGAACTCCTAAATAGAAATTTTGATAACAGTTTATTTCATAGGATCAACAAAAAAATACATAAATATAGTAAATTAGAGTTGAAATCACCATAGAAAACAGAATGAAATTAAATTTTAAACTTTGTAACAAACATTACAATGTATAAGTTTGATGATTCCATTTATTATAATTGAGAGCAGTAATAGAGCAATTTTGTTTTATCTATTGTAATTATTTCCATTTTTTTTAAGTTTGATCGGTATCATTATCATTACATAGTATAAAACAAAGTCCCCTACCGCGTCTGTCTGTCTGTCTGTTCGTGATAAATTCAAAAACTACTGAACGGATCTTCATGCAGTTTTCACCAGTGGATAAAGTGATTCATGAGGAACGTTTTTGTATATAATTTGGCAGAGATACTTTTATAATCAGGGCGGGACAACATCTGCCGGGGCCGTTAGTAAAATTATATTTGCAAGTTTCTATCTGCCTGGGTGATTATAATAAATGAAATAATGTTATATTTTTTTAATATGTACGAATATTGTATAACTTATGTAATATGTGCCCTAGCGACAGTTAAAGGCTTTGCCACCGGTGTCAAGAAAAAGGAGTGAAACTAAAACACAAACTTAAGAAAAGTCGAAAACTCAACCAATCTTTATGAAAGTTGGCATTTGTGTATAATTTGGTCCAACTTGAGAGATAGTATAATTTATATTACTATTACTGACCTCAATATTATGAATTACATATTAAACTGGCGAGCCCTGCGAACTTTGTCCCGCCCTGATAATAAACATAACCTTGACAAATTTACATACCTATATTTTCCTCATGAATCACTTTATCTAATGCTAAAAACCGCATGAAAATCCGTTCATTCGTTTTTGAGTTAATCGTGCACACACAGATAGACAGACAGACATGGCAAGGACTTTGTTTTATAATATGTAGTGATAATTGTCAATGTAGAATATTGGTATTAATTGTAAGTTTGGAGTTTTTGGCGGGATTTTAGTCTGTCATGTAGTGGATTTTATATTTTATTCATAATCTTGTGTTACTTGACTCTATATTGTGTAAAATTGATGGTGTTTTATGTAATATAGTTTGTTTATTGTGTATAAGTGAAGTGAATGGAAAATAATACCACGGATCATGAATTCTGAGATGCCACAAAAACTCCCTGGAAAGTTCTAACATGAATGCCATCATCTTGTTCGTTCATTGAAATTATATCAAGAAATTTGTAATATCGTTACTCCCTTGACAATGGCAGTAATAGTCTACTAGGAGACTGGTTGCCAAAAATAAAGTAGAAGAATTGTAAGTTTCATTAGTTTCGAACAGATGGCGCTTTAAATTAGCTTGTTGACCGAAAACTGTAGGATCGCCTGTTATAGATATCTCATAGATGGCGCTACGTTTTATCCTTGATTTAAATGTATGTTAAGTATATTAAAATTTGTCAACAGGTAGTAACAAGCCTTCATCACCCGGAGTGAGTCTCTTTATGCAGAATGCGTTGATATTCGCCGGTTCTCTCGTTTTTAAATTCGGACGTACTGAGGACCTCTGGGGATAGGTTCTTGAATTTTCTAGTTGTGTCTAGTACCTGAGCGTTTATATTTTATTAGAGTCAGGTCTGAAGTATTATTTATATATGATGTTAAAAACGAATAATTTACATTTATTACATTCTAAAAAATAGTTTGTGTCAGAATGCACGAATTATATGGTTTCGTTTTCTTTTTTTTGTGTGTCTATTCTGTGTATATAGAAAACATTGCTATATATTAATAAATGAGAATCTTTATATGGTTCTCGTTCGTTCGTTCTCGTGATATCGTAAAGAATCTGGTTAATTTTGTTATATAATTAAATAAAGACAATAGCCGGCAAAGCATGTGATCCCTAAGTAGTTAAACCAAAGTTCGTTAAACCTGTGTATATTTATTAAGGGGATTGTACTCACCTGGCTGGCGAACATAAAATATTTATCTTTTAAATTGAGAGCAATCGCCTTAAAAATTGTAACGTCAGATAATGAATCAAAGGTGAACGGTGTCATCAGTGTGCTCACAAGAGGAGAGTTTTTCTACATACCCGATTTAATATATACATACGTTTATATAATCGTGTATAGAATGGTCACAACTCAATACTTAAGTATTTTATTAGGGATAACAGTCCATAATGTTGATTATTATCATCAACAGTAGTCCGGCGAAGCTTTTAAGGTCGGAAAAAAAATAGCATCAGCATTAATAATATTGGTTACACGTAAATTTTAATGGCTATTGATATACTACGTTTAACTTTCCAAAAATAATATAAAAATTAAAATATTCTATGCATGTATAAATAAATATTTAATGAAATGAGACCACTCTGAATTCTCTATATGTATAATATAACTTCACAAAAACTGGGTAAATCCTCTTTTCGGCATGGAAAATTATCACCCGTATTTATAGTTAATGTTCTCAGATAATGAAATAATATTCAACTACTGAGTGAGATTTGGTTAAGTAAACACTGCTGTTGAATATAATAGCACTATATTGAAGGATTTTATGGTAATGCTACCAATTTGGTTACACAATAATAAACCTTGTAGTTATTACAATATTGAGAAATATTTGTTATTTTATATTAAACTTTGTTACATTGGACAATAACTATTACAAATAAAAGGTATTAATGTATAAATAAATAAGTTTATTGCTTCTGTATTAAATTACATCAAACAGAATACATTAAAGATCTTATAGTTTACATATTGTGTTTTTGTATTATTATATTTCATTAAAATTCACTAAACAAGACGTTTTTGAAGGATTAAAAAGGTCTTTGAAGAGAATTTCCTTTTCACTTCACTTATTTACTTTGTGCTCAAATAACACACTGAGGGCAATATTACACTTAATAATATAAACATGTTATAAATTATTGACAATGAAATCATGGAGTATCAAAATAATGGCACTTAGTTGAATAGCAGATGTATTTTAATAAATCTTACTCTGTCTATTTAATATCTAATATAATGTCTACGTATATACATTTATGTTATCCGTTATTAATAAAGACTTTCTCTGTTAGTAGATGATAGATTATTAAATATTATTGACATAGTAATAAAGGTACAAAATACCAAGATGTTTTTATTCTAACAGAGACAACACTGATAACTCTAAAACACTAAAGTGGTATTAGTTATGACAGTAATGAAGAGGTTAAAACGAAGCACACAAGCTTAATTAATTTCATTTCATTATTTTTGCAAAATGTAAAAAATCTGATACATATTTTACTTTATATAACAAATAAACGAAAATGAATTTCGTGTGCGCGAACAGTCAACTTAAAACCAATAAATGAGGATGCTTCCTTAAATAGTTAATAGTTTGTGAAATATTCAGAAAAGTAATTTAGTTAACAAGGTTTTTGGTTGTACTTTTTGTTTATATCACTGAAGAATTGATTCGTTAACATATTCCGTACCATGTCTTTTTTGCCTGACGTGTCCTTCAGGTCATTTGATATTTTGACAAAGCATAAATGTATTAACTTTTTTTTTCGAACTGTCTTTGCTATTGGCCTGACGGGCCTTCACAGCTTCACCGGACTACATTACGTATTCTCATACAATATTACGCTACAACATCCTACATAAGATGACAATTAATTCCTTCGTTTTCAATAATTATCATATCATGTTCCACAGGTGGTACACGTGGACTAAAGATCAAGTTTAACGTGTACCACCGGTGGTACACGTGGCACGGAACGTGTTAAGGATAGAAATGTACAGACAATTAGGGTTGTGAATTTAATTTGAACTTAAGCTTTTATCTCCGTCAACACACGACCGTCCTCCTTGACCGTCGGGGAGACACAGCTGATTGTGCTGGCAACCGCCATTTCTGTGCATGCACACGTTACTCGCCGCGGGGCATTGGTTAGCTGCCACCGCCACACCGTATATCCGCCATGTTGATTTTGGTATGTCTATTTGACCTTTGAGTTTGGTGTTTATGTCTACGTATTCGATTTTGAGGCTGTGGAAAATAAAAAAATGGCGGTAAGATTTATATTCTGTTTCTAAGGAATGTGTTCTTTATAGCGAAAATGCGACAAAATACCACGTTTTTTTAAATCTTGCGTTCGTAGTGTCGACAGATTTCAATATTTGTCGCACTTTAGTTACATTATAAAAATAGTTTTAAAATAAGATTTTGAACCAAATGACAAAAGTATTGAAGTTATACTTTTTTGTAACACTGACGAATTTGTTGAATTTGTTTGTGTTAAATTATTAATGAAAATAAAATATAACCTAACGTAAACTTATATTTGGTGTTCTAAAATATCGTTGTTAGAAAGAAAAACGAGCTCATCTTGGATGAGTACTCTTAAAACATGATAAACTTAAATGGGACTGGTGATGATGAGACTCCAAAAAAATCTAATCGCTTTTTTGCGTCATCCTAATAGACTTTATGGTAACTGTTAGTGATTGTGTAACTTTTGAACGACTTGGCTGATTAAGGTCATATTAATATAACTTATTTGTCATATTGAAATCCTGAAACTTTGAAAAATGATTCAATATTATGTAGATCCGATAGGTGGCGCTTTAGTCGTTATTAACTAATTATATATCTATAAACCAAAATATTAAACATTGTAATACTACTTACGTTTTCCAATCGCTCCAATAAAATTTGTCTCCATGAATTGCTAGACCGAACGGGTAGGTGCAGTTTTCAGCAATTGTCTCTCTTTCTAATGTGTCGATCCCGACACATTTAATGCTTTGCAGACCAGCATCGGCGTAACACAATCTCTCTCTCACCCAATCGATAGCCACTGAATTGGGCAGCTTCACGTCAGTACTGTCCAGGAAAATACCGCGTTGCGTACCGTCCATGTTTGCCCACTCGATCTTTGGATTAGCCCTTTTCCAGTCTGACCAGAAGACTTTGCTGTCGATGAATTTGGAAAAAATATCAATAATAGACAATATATACGTTGTAATATAATTTTAAAACTACACATTACAAAGGAACGAAAAATAGTAAAAAGAACTAAGCATTTTTAATGGGATCTAAAGTATAGGAAATAATTATGAGGAAATAACTTTTCGTGATGTAAATAAACTTATAAGACTATACTTACCCTCTTTGTGGGTGTACAGCAATGCCTCTAGGATTAAAAATACCATTGACAGCGAAGAGAACTTTCCTTACTTTAGTATCTAGGTTGGCGACTTCAATGGTTAGTTTTTTGGAGTCTGTCCAAAATATATTTCTAGCAGCCCAGTCTATGGCTATACCTTCCGGTGATGTGATACCTAGAATTATAATTTAAATGTGTAAATCTTAAAGTTAATCTATGTAACTACAATTAAAAGAGGTCCGCACGCTCCTCACCGTGAGATAGAAATTGCTCGAATCCAGAGCCATCATAACCAGCACTTTTTATGTTGCTGCTGACGACGTCCCCCCAGTAAATTCTACCGGATAAACAATCTACTTCCACGCCCACGGCTACTTGAGATATACCACTATTAATGGGAGTCGCGAAGTCTCTTGGAGTTATTTTGAATGGGACTCGGTAGATCGAGGTACCATCACTAGTGATCAAGAAATTTCCTTCGAGTCTAGGATTGAGTTCACAAACGCTTCCGTTGCCGTTGTATCCTCTGTTACACTCGCAAACATAAGCATCGTTTCTCTTTAGACAAGACGCATGTGGACTACATAGGTAATGATCTGTTCTGCAGCTTATTTCTCTAGTGCACGAGTAACCATCGCCAACATACCCGTCTCTGCAAATGCATTGGTATGAGTTTTCGTAAGGCATGCAGAGTGCATCTGGACTGCAATCGTTTGCAACATCGCATGTGCGACCAATCGGTACACATTGGGAAATACCCTCTCCCTCGTATCCTTCATCACAATGGCAGTAACTGATCTCGATTGTTGGATCAAATAAGCAGGATGCGTGTTCTGCGCATAAAGCTCCACTGCATAGCTGTGCGTCAGGAATACAAGCTTCGTTTTGATCTTTTACGTAACCTTCAATACATTGGCAAACTAACTCATGGCTGAGTGCATCGGCTCTGCACTCAGCGTTGTATTCACAGTCCGAATTGTTTGTGCAACTAAAGTTTGGTCGGCATACATATCCGTCGCCATGGTAACCTGAGTCACAAACGCATATTAGCTCGGAAGCAAGTGTTCCTGTACAGTGCGCGTTGGGACCGCAAGTGCAACTTGATCCGGTTCGTTCTATACATTCATAAGCATCTCCTTCATAACCTTCAGGGCAAACACAGTGCCCCACAAACTCGCCATCCGAAGAAGTAGTGCTGTCGCCAGAGCACACAGCATTTGGAGGGCAATCAGTGTCGCTGGTACATCCTACTGAAAAATAATATAATTGTTTAATATTTTATGTATTATTATTAACATGCTTTGCTTATACATTTAGTAACTTACTTGAAGAATCGTTGTTTTCAGTTAAAGGATTTGGAATTTCGTAAGGACTGATTCGACAGAGTTCATTGTTTCTTTCGTCTCTATAGTTAGTGTAACCGGGAGGGCAAACGCAACCAAAACCGTCACATTGAGGCAAAATAAATGTTTCGTTATATTCCGCCTCTGTATTCGCAGTTGACGCTTCGTTATATGAAGCTGTTGTTGTTTCAGGAGGGTTTTCTACGCAAACAAAACCATCGCCAGAATAGCCCGTATTACATCTACAGCTATAAACTCTGGCAATTTCAGAGTAAGGACAGGTTGCATACGGTGAACAACTGGCACATACGTACTCATTAGTTGCGTAACAAGAGTGTCCGTTGCCAGTGTAACCAGCATTACAAACACAGAAAGGCTCTTCACCATTGTTCTCTATACATTGAGCGTTAATGTCGCATTTTTTGTTCTCACAAGCAGATACTTTTGCACAGCTTACACCGTTTCCTTTAAATCCTGGTTTGCATCTGCATTCGAAGCCACCATCGTGATTATAGCATTCTGCATTACTATCACAATTATGTATGCCAGCAAAACACTCATCAATATCTATACAATCACCATTTCCGTATATATCACTGTAACCTTTCGTACAAATACAGGCGAACGAATCTCCCTGAACGACACACGTACTGCGAGGACTACAAGTGTTACGGCCTTCGATACAAGGATCTTCTTGGCCCAGCGCTGTAATTTTGCTGCTCATACCATATCTTACAATATTCTCATTATTTTCATATCCCAAATAACTTTTTCCTATTTTTAGCTTTAAAGGAATAGTATCTTCTGGATTCGGTGGTGCGTAACGACAAGGATTATACGAAAAAGATTGGGATACCCTTTCGGTGTACTTTTCTCCTGTAATTTTGTTGGTAAAGATGAGGGTCGATTCAGAACGAATAAGACCTGGTTCTACAATAGTGTACTGTTCATCATATTCTCCGATCTCCAGTTTCGTTCCACTGAATATAACCGGCAAAGTTCCACGAATATCTGTTTCAATTGTTATTTGATCAAAAACATCATGCCCGAAATATTCTTGATTTACTGTTACCCTGTCACCTGTGGCAGGGAACCAAATATCTGCGGTATGGTTGAATAAGGACCCTGTTAATTGATAGCCGTTTCTGGCTGATCCTGTCGGTTTAGCAAATAGCCAGCCTACGACACCGCCTAAGACATTTAGTAATTGTAAACTGCTGCCAAGTGAGGGTGGGGCTAGTGATAATGCCGTGTATGCCCTGCCATCAGCCACAACAACATATGATTGGATATCGACGTCATTGAGATTAACATTATTAATAACTCCGGTCAGTTTCCCATGGACTCTCAGTGGAACGTCATTTTTGATGCACGATTTTCCATTCCCGTAGAAACCTTCGTTGCATTGGCAACAGATACCAGCTTGATAATCGACGCATCTCGCTTGGATATGACAGACGCTGGGACCGCTTTGCGCGCACGTCTTCGATTCTTCTTCCACTTCAACTTCATTTTGGTTATATTGATCGGGAACTGCAACATTACCTTCTGGTGGGATGTCACCGACACGGTATACATATTTTCCGGGCTCGTGAGTGTTTGACCATCTGAAAGAAGTGCGTACAGAAATAAAAATACATAAAAAAACAACTACAAATTGGGTAAAGATAATTCTATTGTACGTGGGTGCAAGAATTGAGCAAGATATGTGAAATAAAAACATCATTAAAGATAAGCCATGCAGATAAAATGATGTGTTACACAAATGCTATTGTTTTTTGTGTCAATTGGAAGGGCTTATTATATTTGTAAAAATCTTCTAGTTATTTTAAAGAAATATTTAAAAACAAAGTCGTTTCGAGCCTCACTAATAAGTTAACAAGTCCTTTTCGGGAAATGTTACGGACTTGTTCACTACGTGAGATCGGTAAGCAATTTTAATCGCCCGAGAGATATATTAATATCTGTTTTTTTTTTTCTATACATACAGCAGCAGCAGTACTAAAAGAACAATTCTCATGTATTCTACTTTCTTCTTGATGTCTTCCTCCGCTGTTAGTTAATAGTGTTAAAATAAAATGTGAATGTAAGTGCAAGTGAATGCAGATTCAATAAATAAAATAAGACGCTTACGAAATAATGTTTCTGATCTGGTGACTGCCAGAGCCGCGCAGTGTGAAAATACGACCGTCTTCAGATATGAACCCAGCTTGAGCTTTGGCGTCCGGTAACGTTGCTTCCACAGTATCTCTCTGTATCCACTGAATATCTCTTTCAGGGTATAGCAGTTCCACGAAACTCTCCGTTCCGTTACTGATCACCGCTACTTGGAAGCTGTTCTTTTTATTCGATTTTTGACCGGTATAAGTGACTCCGATCCAAGTGGTTATGAAAACGCTGGTCGGTTTGAAGTCATAGTACTCGTGGAAATTATTCTGTACACTCTCCTCTGCTTTGGATATGACGTGAGACTCATTGGTTTCCCTGTAATAAACTGCTCCTTCGTCTGTCGTATCAACGTTGGTGTAGAGAGCAGCTATCGATGAGTACGGTAGAGGGAATTCGGTGTTAATGAACTGCGCAATATCTGCTCTGAATGTTAACACTCCATGATTGTTAACCTACGAATAAATATAAAGGGAATTATATATAAACTAGCTATGTATTTGATGAGATCTCTCTTAAATAACATCTCAAGAACCATACTGTTTTAAAAGGCGTTCGGAACTGTGACAAGTCGGTTGTCCCATGTTTCAAACTCAGTAAAACCGGTAACAGTTTTTTAAGTAATAGTGTTAGGTTTCACAACAAAGTCCCAAAGAATATTACCGATTTGCCGGACTGTAAGTTTAAGCGCTTTGTCAAACGGGTTTTGTTGTCGAAAGGCTATTATAGAGTGGATCAATATGTGAATGATAGTAATGTCTGGAATTGATACCTCTCTGTGCATCCATTAAAACGGTTGTAACGTGTAATGTATTTAATATATATGTATATATATATATAGTAAATATATATATAGTAAATATAAATATATATATATAGTAAAAGGAACGCCTGTGCAAAATGTGGTTTTAAATACATCGGTGCAGTGTTCGTTAATTAGTCTCAATCATTTTATTAAGTAGGTAATTCATATGCATTTAAAAGACGTTTAGGATTTCTTGAAATGATGTCTCCTTACGATGTATGGAATTCTTGAATAATAAAGTTATGACGTCAGGCGAGGATTGTGCTTCTGTTTATGGAAATAGTATGGACAAAATAATTTGTATTAGCATTCAAATACTTATAGGAATTGCATAGTGAGGATGGTTCGTATTCGGAATGGCAAGTCGTGATTTTGAATGGGCGAGAGCGGGTAGATCAGGAAAGATAAGGGTCTTAAAGTAATAATTAAGTGATTATGTAAAGCTTCTAATAATCGTTTTTAATATTAACTTCGTTTGTAATTATTCTCGATATAATCTAATCGAAGGTCACTGATAACATAATGTTTAGAATCCGTGTTTTTTAAATTATATATTATAATGTATTTTAATTATATTTCAATGCATAGTAAGCGTATCTAATTATTTTTAGGTATATTATATAAACGGGCCTGTGACCCGGCATGACCGATAACTTCGTATCTTATATATTTAGGTAGTTTCTACGAAAAGGTCTCGACTCTTGCTCAGCGAGATAACAAATATAATTTTTGACTACACAATGTACGTTGCTATTGTTTAAATTGGAAGAGCTTAGAATAATATTACATTACAATATAAGATGAATAAAAAAATATGGGTAGGATATTTATTAAGTTATCTATCATTAATTAACTTCACGATAACTTAACATCAGATGTGCTTATAGTTAAATGTTTCATGACACAATAAAAAATAATTGTTAATCAGTATGTACTAGTGATAATTATGTAACCATATCGAAGACCACCTAACCAGATTACTTGTGGAATAAGGGGTATCGGAAAAAATATGTAGACATCAATGACATTCAGATATTAGGCAAAGAAATGCACAGAGCGAGACACTCCTGTGTGGTCGTGTCGCAACAACATGCATGTCGCAACAATTTGGTGTATTTTAGTGTATATCTTAAAAAATTATCGTGAGAATGTTGGATGGAACCTCACTTTATGAAAATTGATATTGTCTTTATACTGTACTTTACTATCAAAACATGACGGAGTATCTTTGTCAAGATAAAAATTCAACTCCATTTACTGTCGATAGAAAATATTGACCTTTAGATCTAAGACCACAAAATATACAATATCCATCACTATAAATTTTTGTTTCAAGCTCTTATGGCTATCGCAAGGTAAGCCACCGATGTAAAGTTAAAAATCTGGCGCCAAGCATTGAATGTACCTGACATTCGGGGAGCTGCGCTGGAGCGATAGTCCCGTACTAGATTTAAGAGTACGTTCAAATGCTAAAACTCACGAATTATATACCTAGGTATTCACGAAATTGTAACATAAGTGTGTTTTACATAAGGATGAAACACAATGTATAGCGTTTTCTTGGAATAAATACGAAGATGCAGTCAGTGACCGCAGTCTCCGATAGTCGCCCACGTGCGTTTCCGTCCGCACCAATAATTACATTTATCACTTCATTTTTGCGAATTTTCATTGCACTCACACTATCGGACAAAGCGCTTCCCAATACAATACGATACAATATACATTGAATTGTAATTCATTTGAAAGTGTAGTTGAAATAATATATAATTTAATCGATGACTAGTGACAAAGTCGATATTCGTGTATTTTTACTTATAATAAACTGAATGCCCATGGCTTTTCCTGAAAGTTCTCTTTATCTAGATTGTAGGTGACTTAATATTTTTTGCAATGTAATTTTATCATAACTAATTACACTTATAACCTGCCTACTAATTTTGAGGTACATTTTAAATTTAATGAATACTGCTTAGTTCTTATGGAGAAGGGTACTAAGGTACAAAAGTATGCTATTTACGTGTGTAAGTCTCATCAAATACGGTTCAACCCTTTCAAATATCAGTTTGGTCAAATAAAAAGTACTTCAATTTTATTTATATGCATATAGAAACATAATATATCCCATCTTTTGAAATATAACTTTTTAAAGGAATTCTGTATAATTAGGTATAATAAATGACTGGACATTGAGAAGCGATAAGAGATCATTATAACTTACACGCATATTCGATTCAATAAAGGATCAATCCAGAATATCGTGAATAGTTCACTGTGGTGATAAAACACTTCTAACGATCACTCGGATAATTATAATTATCACCAATATTAGTTAGAAGAAAACTACTTACGTAAATGCTTTCGTAGGTTTCCCCGTAAAATGTTATTGGAACTTTCAAATGCACTTCGGGTGATGGGACCTCATGGCCCTTAGGCAGGCTCTGGTCGAGGCTCGGTCCATGGGGGTAGAACTGGTCACGCGTGATAGCGTGTGCGCACGCCGCTACAACGAGCACCGCCGCGCACGTCCACATGTCGCCGCGGTACACACAATACTGGAACATCTGGAGAGAACATCGAATCAACTCTTTGTACTGAATTAAATGGGAACGTTTGAACTTTTTGGCGGGATCTTAGAATTTTATGTAGTGGATTCTATATTTTATTCATAATCTTGTGTTATTTAGTTTTATATTTTGTAATATTGGTGGTGTTTTACGTAATATAGTAAAGTGTATGGAAAATAATACTAACGGCCACAATCTTGTTAGTCCATTGAAATGATCGTAAGCAACTTGTAATATTATTATCTACTCGATAATGGCAGTTATAATCAAGAAGATTGGTTGAAAAAAATTAAATTAAACAATTGGGAACGTTTCGTGTGTTTTGTCATGTTACTTTGATTTTTATAAATCAAATTCTTTATTAGTATTTCAAGGGGGTGTCTATTAACGCCAACAAGTAATTGTTTTAGGAGATTTTTCTTTACACTATAGGTTTTAGTGTTAAAGTTAAGATGGTAAACACACTAAACCTTGAGGGAACTGGTTCTCAAGTGCAGCTGCCGGAACACACTTACGTGCTCGATGAAAGATTTTCAATTTGAGGTTGGTAGCTTGCAAGAAGGGCTTTTGAAAACTCTACCATCATGTTATGGTTTATAAGATACTAAGATTTACCTTAGACCTTATCTTCCTCAAGTGAAATATACCCTAGGACATTTAACTATTAAATTTATATGTTCGTTTTTTTTAATACTTCTATACTCTTTCTATACTTCTATATTATATTTATATATTACTATATTATAATTATACTTCTAAATAATTGAAAATTATAATCTTTTAAGGAAACCTTAGTCACATTTATATATTAGTGCTAGCGGGCCGGGGCCGGCCGGGTTGTCCTGCCTTGATAATAAAAAAAAAACTAAAATTCAACCGCAACGCCACCTACCGGGTTCAATTGTGAATCTAAACCATTCTCGGATCCACCGGAACACGCACACAAAATTTCAACAAAATCAGTCCATCCGTTTAGGAGGAGTTGAGTGACACACGTACAGAAGAAATTTATATATAAAGATTACATAGTATAAAGCAAAGTCCCCTACCGCGTCTGTCTGCCTGTCTGTATTGTTCGCGATAAACTCAAAAATTACCGAACGGATTTTCATGCGGTTTTCACCGGTGGATAGAGTGATTGATGAGGAACGTTTTAGTATATAATTTGTCAAGGATTTTTTCATAATCAGGGCGGGACAACGTCTGCCGGGCCCGCTAGTAAAGATATATACTACATAATGTAATCTCTACATAATTTGATTATTATGTGTATCCTCTAAATTTTCAAGTTCTGATGAGAGATTTATTGACCTCTTTGCTGGGCTATTAACTATATATAATCAATCTAATAAGTATAGGAATAAAGATTATTATTAAAATACCTTTCTAGGTACAACAACAACAATATTTCTTGTATCACTTATGTTTTTATACTAACTTTATAATACGTTCTGAATTAAAAACGCTTTAAACGACTTGGACAACTATACACAGAATGGTATGATAATTTATTAAAACTGTTATACCCTCGCAGATGCAATACTTTTTGAAGTTACGTACATATGCAAATCTCCGTCTTTACGTAAAATAGGACAACACTGACTTTCTTTAATATAACTGACAACACATAATATATCGAAAATTCGTAATTCATTATTATAAATGTATCATAAGCTAAATATTTTTGGGAGATCTAAACTTCTCCTTGAAATATTATTTATAAGCGATATATATTCTAAAATCCTTTTCATTCCAAGATGGTAGGTGCAATTATGCACGTAAGTTGTCTCTACTATTATGCTATCGTTACGTAACGAAGGTACATCTAATGAAGTCGCGAGGGTTGCGAACTGAAAAGTGCTTAAAAAACATATTAGCGTTGATTAACTGAAAAATACTAAAGCTTTTGGTCATATATATAAATCTATACGTCCATTAAAAAAAAGACGTTTCTGATCTTTGTCCGCATCAATCTGCCAAAGGGCTTAACCGATTGAGAAGGGTTCTTCACTGGTAGATAAGTAAGTTTTTAAATATTATATACATTATATAGTCTTACGTTTTTTCCTATGACAAACTTTTTTACTAAATTTACTTAGCCTCTATAGGGTAAGTAGAAATTATAGAATTTAACAGCGGTAACTTAAACATAGTAAAAAAGTAAAACTAGGTAATAATAAAATTACAATAAAAATTATAGATCATAATTAATTTAGACAAAATACATTTCCTAGAAAAAAAAAAACGTTTTAAAGAGAATAAATTCGCGAACACTTTTTTTTTCAAACTTACTACGCTGTTGACCTAGCAAGGTCCTAACAGCTTCACCGGACTACTAAGGCGAGCGCTTAAGGCACTCAGCCGATTTTATTTCTAGCTCAAGGGTGCACGGCACATCTCGGCTTGAGCTGTTGCTTGATACATGCAATTCGCGACCTATCTTTTTTTTTTTTTTTTTTAGCGTGGGGAAATCCCTTATGGATACACCACCCTCTCGGGGGAGAGGGTGGGTTATGTCCGACTCGCACGGACTAAAACCCCACGGTGTACGTCTGCCGCTATAGTTGGGGCGGCACGAGATCTCTATAGACTTCATCGTGCCACCCCAGCGGTTGGCTCAGCAGCGAAAGCGCCGCCGCCGCGCCCCGTCCTGTTAGGAGACAGCCGGGTACACACCGGCCGTCTCCTCCGTCCGCCGGATCTGTGCAATGGGAAGATAGGCCCCCCGACCCATCTTCCCTAGATCCGGTTACGGTGGGAGGAGGCGGTCAAACTGCCGCCTCCTCCTGCCTGTCCTCCGTTGGCGGAGACGGCCACTTTGAGGGTCTTCCTCACGGACCCTCTCCGCCGCCTCCTTCTGCGAGACGACTTCCTCGCAGAAGGAGGCCATTGCGTTCCATACATCCTCACTGCCGAGCATGGCCGCAACCACGCTCGGCAGTGAGAGGTCCCACCCTACCGCCGCAGCCAGAGTGCGACGCTGCTCCTCCCACGCAGCACACTCAGACAAAGTGTGCTGCGCGGTGTCCGGGTCAACGCCGCACTGATGGCATACGGCGGTTGGCTCCCTGCGTGCCATCCGATGCAGGTACCAACCGAAGCACCCGTGCCCGGTCAGCACCTGCACCAGACGGAACGTCAGGGAGCCCCACTTCCTCTGATTCCATTCCGGCAGGACCGGACGGACGGCGTCGATCGTGTATCGACCGTAACGCGCGTCCGCCAGGTCCTGCCTCCAACTCTCCATCCTCGCTTCCCTTTCTCTCCTTCTCATTTCCTCTATTTCCCTGGGAGCCAGAGGCTCCCTCATCCGTTTCTTAGCCGCCGTATAAGTATATACGGCGGCAAGCACCTCCGCCTCTAGCTCCCAGGGAAGGGAGCCAGCCAGCACCATGGCCGCCGCCGAGGACACCGTTCGGTACCCTCGTATCACCCTCAACGCCACGGTACGCTGCGCAGCTCGCAGCGCACGGATATTGGTGGCGTTGAGGGCGTCGACCCACAACGGTGCCCCGTAGGCAGCCATGGACCGAACGACCCCCATGTAAAGGCGGCGGCAGGCGGCACCCGGCCCCCCCGTGTTGGGGAGGAGTCGTCCGAGTGCCGCTGCCGCCTTGACTATGCGCGGTCCGAGCCCCTTAAAATAACTAACCTAAGCCAAGCTACATATTCATACTTGTATGATTTATTGAAACATATATGTGTACTAAGCATACATACCTCGACAACTCTTATATGTATTTTATTTCGGATAATTTTTCTAAACCATTTCAGTTCGATAAGGGTAAAATAAAACCCTTCCACTTTTATGTGTAAGCACGTGTGCGTGCACGTGGGTTAAGGTGATATGTGTAATGTTGTTGCAGTATTGTAAGATTTTATGTCATTGTATCGCGCGAGCAGCGTAAGTCCCGGACACTAGCTAGTCAAGATATAAAATATTACCTCGCAATTCTCAAAATCAGGCAAGTAAAATAGGCATAAATACATTAGTATTTACAATGATTTATTCATTGTTTTTTATAATACCACAGCTATGCGGTCAGTTATAAATAACTAAGTGTGGTTTTGATGACATTATTCTTTCCTTTACCGTAATTCTATGAATGTTAATAATGGTTATTGCCTGTTATTTAAAACTAACGTTGAGATTTAAAATCGGATGTCCTCAATGTTCGTTATTATATATAATTAGGGCTGTCACATCCGTTAGTAAAGATAAACTTATTTATTAAAAATATTAGATTTTTATCCTGATATTACATATATGGTTTCTATATCTTCATTATCATTACATAGTATAAAACGAAGTCCCCTACCGCGTCTGTCTGTCTGTCTGTTCGTTATAAACTCAAAAACTACTGAACGGATCTTTATGCGGTTTTCACCAGTAGATAAAGTGATTCACGAGGAACGTTTTGGTATATAATTTGTCCAGGATTTTTTTATAATAAGGGCGGGACAATGTCTGCCGGGCCCGCTAGTCTATACTAATATTATAAAGCTGCAGAGTTTGTTTGCTTGAACGTGCAAACGTTAGGGACTACTGGTCCGGTTTGAAAAATTATGTCAGTGTTAGTTAGTCCATTTATCGAGGAAGGCTGTAGGCTATATCAGGCTAAGACCGATAGGAATAGAGCGATAATGAAGAATGTTTCAAAATCTTTTTTTTCCATTCGAGAACTTCCGCTGCGTGTTGGCGTTAGTCCAAAATAACTATTCCACGCGGACGAAGTCGCGGGCAGAAGCTAGTATTTTAATAAAAATACATTATAGTTACATTCGTTTTTGACAGAGAGGGGTATTATTTCCAAAGAAACCATTGTTCACATATGGATCCATTCTATAATAGCCATTTGACATCGAAACCCACTTGACATGATGCTTGAACGTACTACCCGCCACATCGGCAATGTATTTTAGGACTTTCTTGTAAAACATGACACTATTATCTAAGAAACTGTTACAGGTCCTACTTAGCCTGGAATATGGGATGACGAATTTGTTACTGTCTCTAGTATTTCAACCATGCTTTGCCATGTTTCTATTTTTGTTCTTATTTTCGAATTTAAATTATAAATAGGGAATTACGTAAACCCTGCTTTATTCTTCCAAGCTGAAAAAATTGTGCTGTGACATTTGCTGCAGAACATCCTGGGCTGTGGTTCCTTTCAGTATTGAAAGTGGCATTTGTCTTAGCAATGATCTAATATTACAATTGTATGTAATACTTTATTCTATTGTACTTTTGTATGTGTCATTTTCACACCAAATATAGGCTGAAAGTTTAGACAGTAGCAATATTTATGGAGGATAATCTGCACTCGATTCTCGTTTTAAATCAATAAAAAAAATTGGTGTTTAATATTTGACCTAATTATCTAGAAAAATACAATAAATATATTCAATCCTCTACGCGTCTATGTTAAACCCCAGTGTCAATGACCAGCGAGTGAAGTGAAAATAAACGTGGAAGCGGCATGAACAAAACAAAAGAGTTTATTGTACGTTTTATTATTGAAGGTTATTAACTCCAGGTCGCCCCTTGCAGTTTTCTGCACTGGTCATTACACCTAGGATTATTACGTTTGTATCTATAATTTTGAAAGTCTTAGAACAAACTTTAATTTATAATATAACTAGCAGGCCCGATAGACGTTGTCTCGCCCTGATTACAAAATATCCCTGATGAATTATATACCAAAACGTTCCTCGTGAATCACTTTATCCACTGGTGAAAACCGCATGAAGATCCGTTCAGTAGTTTTTGAGTTTATCGCGAACAGACAGACATACAGACGCGGTAGGGGACTTTGTTTTATACTATGTAATGATAATAACATTAGTATTTGTTTTAATATTATTATTTTATATGTTAAAAGTGGCCATGGGCTATCATCTCTTAGAATATTAAGTAAGCGACTAAACTAATACCTGGTTTATGTACCTTTTTAAATTTATTTGTTTCAATCTTAACATTATTTTGTATCAAATTCTACTTAGAATAAGATTTTTTTAGTAAAATTAAATAGCAATAGCAATGCACTAACCCTAAACATATTATGATGCATCGCTATACTCTTATCTCTCCTAGCTTGGTTTAATGCGTGTTTGTTTGTTTGTCCCCATTAATGATACCCTATTAATTCCAGTGTTACAATGTAAATATATCGTGGGTATGTACTACAACCTCATTCACTTATTATATTTATTTATTTACAAATTCGGTTGATGCGTCATCTTGATTTTGATCCTTAGCTCTTTGCCAAATCAAAATTACTTCGTCTTAAACAGGGCATACAGTACAGGACATATAATTCGAAGACAATATAAATGCGTGAACAGCTTAGTGCATTTTGTAAAGTGAATTGATTTCTTAAAAGTTAGCATTGTAGTTTGAAAAAATAGCATAACATAAGTTCTATCATAACATCAAACCCAGAGGAGGATTGGCTCTCAAATGCAGCTGCCGGAACACATCAGGTGCTTAGCGTATTGTTAACCTGAATAGTAGTCAACTAGGTGGACACTAAAATTTTTTTTATGACTTGATCGTAATGTTTTCCTTGGCCCAAAGCTCCCCCTTGTAGAAGGATTCGAATCTACATCGATGGAGGCATTGTCCGATCATGTTACCCACTGACCCTGACGTCCCAGTCGTCGATAAGTCTAAAACGATTCTTCGAGTACAAATTAGCTTTGTGTATGAAGGACATATCCCTGAGGTGGCGTGAGTGATACACATGCCGGCATTTGGTTTTAGTTCAAAAAATAAATTCCTTGCAGCGTATTGTTCTTTTATTTTGGTTTAGAAAGGTTAACGTCCTTTAAAAAATAACAGTGCATATATCAGTGTATACACGCAGTGAAAGTGAAAATTCTTTGGCTTATATGTATTAAATTATATATGTATACATATGAATAATTATATATGTATATATATATGAATTATATATGTATATACATGCTCATAAACGATATACTAAACGAAGTCCCGTAGGATAAATACTTATCTACACGTTTACTCATTTTGATATACCACTAGACCTAGACAAACATTTATATATACGTACACACACAGAAATACATACCTGCCTTACGTTTAACGCGTACCGTAAATTTTTCCCTACCGTGCCATAAGAAGTTTTACTTCAGAAATCTATTTGAAATGTATCTACAGTATAAACAAACACTGAGGTGATGAAAATAAATTCTGCACCAAATAATAGGAATTTGTAATGAGCGTTGAACTGTAGATAGATTGTGAGTACCTGACGAAAATATCTTCAGCCACTTGAATTCAAGATTTGCGGTACGACGACCCCGAATGCCAGAATGCACGAGATCGTTTGCTGGCATTTTGCCTCTGATGGCACGATAAATTGGGTTAAATAGTGTAGTCTGACGACAATATGGACTTATTTGCGATCTGCATACACTAAAGAGAATAACAGAATTCCCAGAAGGATGAGGTGTGACTTCATCGATCGGGTATTATAAATTACTAGCTGTGCCCGCGACTCCGTCTGCGTGGAAACTAATCTAAACAATGACTAACAACATCATCGGAATATATTAAGTCCATTTACTTATCTACTTTTCTCTCGTAATTAAGTTGCGTCGTCATTAAAATTACAATAACTTTTAGTAGAGTGAACCGATTTTAATGAAACCAAGACTAAATGTTACTCAAGGATATGTTTTATGATTTTCTTAATGGGGTTTTATCGTGAACGCAGTACTTTACAAGTGATGCGTGTTTAAATAAACAGACATACAGACAGACATTTCTAAAAATGATTGAAATGTATTTTATTACTTATTCCGAGATAACAACTTTTTACACAAAAATCTAAAAAGTACAGATACGATAGATTTACATTGTTATTATATGTATAGAAGATCTACTATTATACTCTCGAGCAGGTGCTGGTGAATAATATCTTAGAGCAATTAGCTCTTCTCCATTTCACTGTTAATAAAATAATTATTGTCGCACGTCTTGTAAGTTAATTGGCAAAACAACTGCATATCGCTTCTCTCTATAACGTCCAAGAAACTTATTGGAGTTTTTAGCGGGATCTTATTATATTTATATTCTTGTATTATTTGACTCTATATATTGTAATATTGGTGGTGTTTTACGTAATATAGTTCGGTTATTGTGCACAAGTGAAGTGAACGGGAAATAATACCACGGAGTATGGCTTCGGAGAAATCTCCATGGAAAGTTGTAACAAGGGAAGCCACCAGATGGAACACTGAAATTATCACAAGACACTTGTAATATTGTTGCCTGCTCAACAGCAACAGCAACTGCTGAACAAAGGCAGTAATAATCTAAAATGTTAGTTGCTCAAAAAATTAAATAAAAACAAAAGTTCAAAATATTTCTTATTACACTGAAGGCAAGTTGTTTTTTTCTCTGCGACCTCGATTACAAACATTTGTAGTTATAAGGGATAATATTACAGACGTTTATACATTTTTTTTTTGCATGAAAACATATTGGTCTAAAAATTGCCAATTGTTAGCTTACGTGGGTTATTATCACTGTTGGAATGTCGCAAATCTTTGACGCATGTAGTTTGACGGAATTACATTGGCTAATATTAAGATTATTGACATATGTAAATTTGGTCTTTAAGGAACAAAAATAAAAGACATATTTTTTTTATTTTTTATGTCAAAGGACGCAAACTAACAGACGGGTCACTTGATGTAAAGTGATCACCGCCGTCCATACACACTAGCAACACCAGGGGAGTCGCAAGTGCGTTGCCAGCCTGTGTTTGGGGGGAAGGGGAGAGGGGAGGGTTGAGTGAAGGGGGAGGATTGAGGGGAGGAGGAGGAGGGAGAGGAGGTGGTCCTCCGGCACTCTCCAGACCTAACGAAACGCAACAACGCCAGCACTGTTACTTCACGTCGGTTTTCTGTGGGAGGGTGGTACTACCCCGGACGAGCCGACCCATTCAATGCTGAAACCAGTAGTAGCTTTAACATGGCTCTATCACCTACCATAATGTCGTTTAACATCAATGATACGCGAAATTTTGATAATCAAAAAATTTGCCTAAACAAATAAGAACGTTACAAGAAGATAGGAAGTATTAAATATTGTTCATAATAACAACATAGTTAAAATTGTCTACATGGAAACTGTAGCCTGCGTTCGCCTTTCATATTGTTTTATACAAAGAGATACTCTTTAACTTTCTGCAGCCTTTTTGCCTTTACAATGCACTCTTTGTTGGCTTTGCTCTCTACGAATAGTTTTTATTATAAGAGTAAATATACGCATAAACTGAATATAATGATTATATTTGTAGTTGTATTTTGGTATGTAATTTTTGTTGTCAAACTCAGTAAAATGCCTGCTCAATATTGGATGGTAAGTGAAGTATTTTTTTAAATTAGTCTGCGAGCTTAATTTTTGACGTTCACACCATCACTATTCTATCACAGCAAAATCAAGCGAGAAGATCTTTGATTGGGAGGACATGCGCTATCAACTTTTATTGTATTTTCATCATAGGTACGGTGCGTGCTTCCCATGATGATTTTATTGCAGCATGTTCAGATCGCCGTGAATTTAGGTTCTTGATAATTTAATGCATGTCCGTATAAAGTTTGAAATACTGCATTTTGTAAAAGACCGGCATGATCTAAATACTAGAAATTGTAACAAACTGGTCGTCTCATGTTTCAGACTTAGCAAAACCAGTAATAGTTTTTTAGGTAATAGTGTTAAGTTTTGCAACAAAGTCACAAAGCATATTACTGATTTGCCGGACTGTAAGTTTAAGCACCATGTCAAGCAGGTTTAGCTGGCAAATGCCTATTCTAGAGTGGTTCAATATATAAATGATGGTGATGTCTGGAATTGACTTCTCTCTGTGCATCTACTGTAAACGATTGTAACGAATAATGTATTGGAAATATATATGTTTTTGTCGGTTCTTCTCGATGACTGGGTTGTTTTCCGAACCGGTGGTAATTTTGACGTTCACAAGCGCCTTATTAGGGCCTAACTGTATAAAGTATTTTTGATTTGATTACAATTTTTCCTGAGCTTACGGTAATAGAAAAATTATGATGAAATCAATGCCTTTTGACTGGGCGCATTCTTTTCTTCACTTGGTAAGTAAGTGTCCTCAAATTGAAGATCTGTCACCAATCACATGAAAATGTGTTTCTGTTATATTTTAGACCACGTTATCACTTAATATTAGGTGGCAAATGGCAAAACACTAAATTTAAGCATAATAAAAAATGACATTCGTTCATGAGTGACATTTGGTAAGTTTCTTTGCCATATTAGAAATGTTATTCTTAATATTGCCCTACACATGTTAATTTCCTTGATACACTTCGTCTGTTACATTTTTAATAGTCCACGGTGGAAAGACTAAGCGATGATGTTTCAGTGACTAGCGTGTTCAAACACTGTGTCGGTCGACGTAGGTTCAAATCCTTGCAATTGAGTGAGTGTCTTAGATGAAGGAAAATATCGTGATGGAAACATAACATGGTAGGGTTATTTCTAAGACTGCCTTGGCAAGCTACCATACAGATGTTGAGAATCTGATGCCAAACATCTATGGGTGTACTCCGGCAGCTACGCTTGAAAGTCAGTCCTTAAAGATTTAGTGTGTTTATCATCTTGGACCACATCGTCGTTTAAAATCAGGTGAGATTGTGGTCAAACACTAACAAAGCCTATTATTTTTTTTTTTATGTCATAGCAGGCAAACGAACAGTTGGGTCACTTGATGTTAAGTGATCACCACCGTCCATAGACACTAACAACACCAGGGGAGTCGAAAGTGCGTTGCCAGCCTGTGTTTGGGAGAAGGTGAGGGAGGGGGGAGAGGAGAGGGGAGGTGGGCCTCCGGCGCTCTCACAGACCTAACGAAACGCAACAATGTAAGCACTGTTACTTCACGTCGGTTTTCTATGAGAGGATGGTACTACCCCGAGCCGACCCATTCGTGCTGAAACCAATAATAGCCTCAGCGTGGCTCTACCACCTAAAGAAAGAAGTTATTATGTATATAATATATCTATTATGTATATAAGAAGATAGTAATTGGTGAACGTGCCAAGATTCAATCGCAAATAATAGTTGGTCAATTAGTCTTTCCGTCATCGAAATCTAATTCCAAGATCATTAAATAAGAATACAGTATTCTTATAAATATAAAATTAACAAGACGTCTAAGGGTCCTGCAGACTTTGACTGGAAATTTTAATATAAATTCAATTAACACTAATAGGCTCAGTTTATTTATCAAGTAATTAAACTATTTTATAGTATGTGTCCACTTATTCATTAACCGTAATATATTGTTACGTTCCAGACAAAATAAAAAATAAACCGCTTATTGCAGAGTAAATGATGAAAAATGTTCAGTCCGAGATGAAAGCCTCTACTCATTGTTTCACACTCATTTTTGAAACTTACGAATTAGTTCTGCTCATACCAGTAACTGCTCTTCTCTCATTTTACAATAAATTCGCACTTTAATCAGTTCCTTCAATTGTCATTTATTATTATCATAAGTTTTTTATAATTAAGTATTCATAATACTCACTATATTATGTAATAGGTCTTTATATAATGGGAACTTTATTATATAATAAATTGCATAGATTTATCTTGTGATAGTCTCGGTACTTTAACAAGACGGCGGCCTCCTTTTTAGAACTTTCTATGGAGTTTTCATGACATCTCAGAATTTCATCTTCATGTAATAACTATATTTTTCCATCTGTTTTGTTTGTAGACAATAACCAAACTATATAACGCAAAATATCATTAATATTATTCAAATAAATCAAACATTTTGTGAGGCACAATTGTAAGGTTCCTCAAGCCCATTACCTTCAAGGCATTCGTTATTTCAATATTCTTATTTTATTTAAATATAATTTTAGATATACGCAAAATTTATATGCTATAATATCTGTCAATAATATTTTTTGAAATCATAAATAATTCGTTGCGTAATAAACGTATGCCCAATGCAATAACTCGAGTACAATGAGAATAAAATAAAAACTGTCATAAAAGACGATTATATAGCATAATTGCTTGTGATGAGGAGATAAAAGAAAAAAAATCAAATATTAAATGATAATGTTTAAATAAATTTTTTTATTACTCAATAGTCAAGCGCAACTTTTGTTATTTGTGATTTTTTTATGACCAAACAACCTGTACTTAAACAGTATGTTAAATATATAGTGGAATAGGACATAGTTTATTTTTTTATCACGCTTTTATTAGCTTCACCTGTATGTATGTATGTTTGTAACCGATCTCTTTGAGCTCGATTTTGTCCTACTTTGAACGATCAGATTTAATTCAAACTTTGCACACCTGTCAAAGGCCGATGACAATGCAATAATCCGAAAAAAAAAAGTTAAAAAAATTTAACTAAAAAATGAAAAATAAATAATAGTTTAAAAAAACTAAAAAAACACGCTTTCATAAAAAATCCAACTAAAAAACAGAAAATAAAATTTAATAAATATGGATTAAGAATAGTGTAAATTAGAAATAAATGTATATTTTTGTAAAAAGTGACAAAAAAATGATAAAAATACTGATATCTGGAGGTGCTGATATTAACATGCGATGCGTCACTGTTTAACTGTCAAATTTATTAAATTTTATTTTCTGTTTTTTAGTTGGATTTTTTATGAAAGCGTGTTTTTTTAGTTTTTTTAAACTATTATTTATTTTATTGTATAAATGGCGTCTAATACTGTGGGCAGTTAATAAGCCAGTTAAAATAGTACAATTTCTTTACAAGTGAAACATATGGTAGGGGTTGTTTCAAGAAATTAATGTTCCTGTGACGTTAAGGCTCAGCGTCCGGCCGTCTCAATGAAATCTAAGTTTGACAGCGAGGAAGCGAGGATTCCCGAAGGTGAGCCTTTTAAATGTTCAGCATTTATTTACTGTTATTGTTTGTGATCATATAAATGCTAGATTTACTAACAATATAAATAAAAATATTGATGTTTCCAGGTATAAAAACTAGAAAACTACTGGATAGATCTAGATCCATTTTTTTATTTTTACTTCTTAGTCACTTAATTGTTATTATATAATTATCACGAGATCTTCATTTGCTATATAATTATTAAAGTATTAAGAAACTGCGAGTTTTATAAGCACTAAACATTTAATATGTGCCTTCTTGCCGTGAAGAAGAGGGCAAGTGATGTGGTGCGCACACAGAGGAAAGTAGGAAAAATTGATATTACCCGTTAAACATAAGGTAGGTATGTATTTGTGTGTGTGTAAGTATGTATACGTATCTGGCTGGGTCTAGTAGTATACCGAAATCAGTAACTGTATATTTAAGTATTTATAACAGAGGACTTCATATAGTTTATGAGCATTCTCATATATGTACCTATAATTTAATACACACAAGTCAAAAAAGTTTCACTTCCTCCAAGTGTATCATCACTGTTTTTTTAAATATAGACTATATACGTAACTAGCGGGCCCGGCAGACGTTGTCCCGCCCTTATTATGAAAAAATCCTTGACAAATTATATACTAAAACGTTCCTCATGAATCACTCTATCCACCGGTGAAAACCGCATGAAAATCTGTTCGGTAGTTTTTGAGCTTATCGCGAACAGACAGACAGACAGACGCGGTAGAGGACTTTGTTTTATACTATGTAATGATATTTTACATAATGTAAGGAAAATATTTTTATTATTTGTTATATTTCTGGTACTTATACCTCAGTTATTTCAATATAACGTTATATTACGTTTTGACGTTTATAAGAAACGGGATCGATTGTCGGTCATAAAAGTTTTTGTGTAAATTACCCATTTTCTTGTTGACTGTACATTTCGTAATCTGTGAATGCAGATCGAAATGTCTCAAAAGTTTCTTAGTACAGTGACGGATAACAATGTTAAGGTTTTTGCACCGTTTTCATAAAATCCTACATGTAATTCCGTTTTTTGACTTTCCGATGTTAAAGTGTTGATGGGTATCCAGAATTCATACGATATAATTTTCTCGTAGCACGCTGTCTCGACTTTATATTAATTAACTTAGGATCGAACGTCGGCTGGTCACGTACGTAGCAAAGTAGATTATTTACGCTCCCCGACAACTCTTCATTACCGCTTTTCCTTATTGTTTTTCGACGTCAGAGGATCAGATAGCATATTTGTCTACTTCGTTATACTTTGGTAACGACTGCAATGTACTAATGATACCTATTATGTTCTAAATTTAGTTGCTAAAGTAGAATTGCTGGATGAACTGTTCGTCGGAAGAAAGTTATTGCGAAATTGTCCGCAAAGGAGACACATTTTTTGGTCACCAATAAGTAACAAATATTAATTCATTTTTACTTTTATATGCTACACGTTGTAAACAAGATTCGTATTAGAATTATTTCTGCTTAGAATTCTGATGATAAATAAATAAATACTAGTGGGAACGGCGCACGTTGTCCTGTCTTAAAAAAATCCTAAAATTCAACCGCAGCGTTACTCACCGGTGCCAGTTGTGAATCTAAACCATTATTGAATCTACCTGAACATTAAGAAAAAAATTCACCAAAATATGTTTTAGGAGCCAGCCCTTTAGGAGTAGTTTAGTCACATACACACGGAAAGAAAAATTATATATGTAAACATGAGGATACAGTTACATTTTGTACACAGCCCTGTTTTTTTTAATTTAACGAACATACAAAATAAACTGTTGATATAAATGCATATATTTGTACGAAGTTACAATTATGGTCATCACAGATAAATCAGTCGTGTATAGGGTTCGAATCTGGGACCTCTCTGCTTAATACTACAGTTTAGTACTACCACACTATGAGGCCTAAATATGCCGAATAACAGTTGCTAATAAATTGAAAAAAGTTTGTTTCAGTCATAAAATCATATTATTACTAGCTTTTGCACGCGGCTTAGCTTGTGTTAATGTTGATCACTATACCTCGGGGGGACTATATTTTTCTAAAGAAAATGTGAGCTACGTGCTTTTCTGTACCCATAAAAAATTACATGAAAAATTCTGCAAAATCTCATGATCTATCGTTGAGTAGTTAAGACGTGATAGCGTAATAAACAAACAAACAAATGCATATTCTTATTTATAACTGCGATCTCGTCTGCGCTTAGTATTTTAACAATATATTTTATGCAAATACATATGATACAAAAAAAAAAAAAAAAAAATATTATGCTTTAGTTTAAAATTTAAAAAAATTAGTAACTATATACTAGCTCAAGACATTGTGATAATGATTTGTTTTAGATAAGAACCAGGTTTCTAATAAGTAAAACTAAAAAATAATCTCTAAAACTATCCAGTTGTTGTATGGAGTGTGCACAGCGCAAGACCTCTGGCTTTTGAATTATATATAATATTAGTTTTAGTTAGGATCTTCTATATTGGTAAGGATTGGTATATCTAAGTTCTAAAAATCTCCATTTAATTATTATCAAAATTCACACACGTAAGTTTTTTTCACGGAGAAAAATTGTTATTATCGACTTTATTATAACTCACCATTAAATGTCGTTATGTTGTACTTTATTGACCTTAAATCTCATATAATAATTTAAAGCGGACAAAGTCGAGGTCAGTTCCTAGTAATATATAATACCGGACGAGCAATTTCTCATAGACGTAATAAATAAGTTTCGCCATTACAGTCAGTAGTCACGCCCCACGGATAGTGGGTATCGTTAAATCGTCCTCAAAACAGGAAGTCGGGAAATCATTCACCACCGGAAGCGGCGAGGAGACGCCGCCCGCCCGAACTGAAACTGCCGACCGTTCAATTAATCCCAGCTCCTGGTAAAATGTTTGACAATAAATAAAAATTGTGGAAAGAATTCGACTCGGGTTTTGTCTGAAGGCGAATTCAAATATACCTATTATTTTTATGGACTATTGTTTATTGTTTGAATGCCGTCTTCCAGTTTTAATTGCTCGCAGTGAGAAAGTTTGGGGCAAAGGCAAATTAAGTCTTCTATTTATTTAGTCTATGAAAAAAATAATTAGTAATGTATAGATATATAAGAATCCCATGTCATGGTGTTTGTCTATGATGAACACCGAAACTACTCAACCGATCTTTATGAAAGTTGGCATTTATATATAATTTGGTCCAACTTGAGAGATAATTTATATTTCGATTAATGGCCTCAATATTTTTAATTACAATTAAATGATTGTCAATGTTGATTATTGTTATTAATTACAGTTACAGTTCCACCGGTCTCTAATAGATGGTGCTTTAAATTTGTTTGTTGACAGAAAACTGTAGAACCGACTGTTATGGGTATCTCATAGATGGCGTGCGCCACGTATTAGTTTTGAATTTCTTTTTCAATAACAGAACCACTGTAACGCGAGGTCGGAGCAGCTACGATGTAGCAGGATGTAGAAAATGAAATATATAGGATATTCATTTTCATATCATATTTTACCAGCTTATTTATTGACAAATTCACAATTATATCAGTCGTATTAGTAAAAGGCCTCGAAGTAGGTAAGTGGTAATAAATGAGATAAATATTTTAAGTTAAATTTCATATACTTCAAGATAGGGATTCTTTTTTATTTTTGTTGACGTTCGTTAGTATATGCAACAAAAGGGTGGAGTTGAAATTCTACTCTCTCGGCGTCATGAAATTCAAATGAAATGCTATTAATGGAAATCGCTCATAAGTGATTGTAAAACATGCATAGTAAGTTTATTTCATAAATGTTTTAAGTATTGTAATTGAGGATTAATAAATAGCTTGTTCGCTTTACTAACACGGGACACAACCATGTACAGTTGGCCATTTAAAAAGTTATTGACACTATAGTCCACGTTCGCAACATATAGCATAGAAAAAAAGGTATTAAATGAGAAATAAATATTGTTAGTCTTACGAACTGTTTTGAACAAATAAAAAAAAAAACTTTAAATCGTCTAATATATTACATTATCAAAAATCGTCTAATATAATGTATTTAGAGACCAGTATTTACAAAAAGGAAAACACTATTTTAAATATTGTCCTACTGTAACTCTGTTAAACTCCCTAAAGCACTCGCAATCACTTTTTGATAAATATGTTTAATATTGTACATTTAACACAACAGTTCTACAGATTGATTATAGTATAGAAAATGATTATCTATGTTTACAATAAAAAGTTATCAATTTTATTACCAATAGCTAAATTATACGTCAGATTTACATTGCCGGTTTTGAGTTTATGCTACTTATATACAAGTGTAATATCATTCTTTCTTCAGCTCTTTAAATGACGGTAAAATATATAATTCTTTATTTCTACCAGAAATGTAGTGCATATGCTCTAGTCCGTTTTGTGAATTATTCTTCTATATTTGCATAGTATATCTATAGTCTAAACCAAAATTAATATTATGTTGAGAAGAGGATGACTTATCTTGTTATATTACACGAATTTATTTATGCGAATTTTTACAATGATAAATTGTGAGGAATGTATCTATATCAAAATTTTGCAAGTTGAAATGCTGAGGAATGTATTATTCTGTTTTTTTGTGTGTAAAATTACCTACACACTTTTGATACAGTTTTTGGCGGGATCTTACTCTGCCATGTAGTGGTTTTTATATTTTACTAGCTTCTGCGTGCGGCATCGTCCGCGTGGAATAGTTACTTTGGACCAACTAACACGTAGCGGATGTTCTCAAAAGAGAAAAAAACCCCGATTTTGAAACATTCTTCATTGGTGCTCCGTTCCTATCGGTCTTATGATATATAACCTATAGCCTTCCTCGAAAAATGATATGTTTAAAACTGACATAATTTTTCACATCTGACCAGTAGTTCCTTTTTTTTTTTTTTTTTTTAACGTGGGGAAATCCCTTATGGATACCCACCCTCCCGGGGGAGAGAGTGGGTTATGTCCGACTCGCACGGACTAAAACCCCACGGTGTACCGACAGACCGTTGTGTGGGGGCGGCAAGGGATCGTACATGCTACTCAACCTTGTAGAGCCGCCCCCACGGTCCGCCCGGCGGAAGGTGACCGCCGGGCTGCTACCTATAGAGGGACAGACCGGGTACACACCGGCTGCCCCCCCTCGTCCGCCGGACCTGTGCAATGAAGAGATGGGCCCCCCGGCCCACCCCCTCAGGTCCGGCTACGGTGGCGGGAGGAGTTGGGCGAATCGCCGCCTCCTCCCGCCTGTCCTCCTTTGGCGGAGAGGGCCACTTTGAGGATCTGCCTCGCGGGCCCTCTCCGCCTCCTCCTTCTGCGAGATGACGTCCTCGCAGAAGGAGGACATCGCTCGCCACGCCTGTTCGCTGCCGAGCATGGCCGAGACCACGCTCGGCAGCGATAAATCCGGTCCTACCGCCGCCGCCAGGATGCGGCGCTGCTCCTCCCACGCAGCACACTCAGACAGACACTCAGACAGTGTGCTGCGCGGTATCTTCGACAGCGCCGCATTCGTGACAGGCGGCGGTCGGCTCCCTGCGTGCGATCCGGTGCAGGTACCACCCGAAACAACCGTGTCCGGTGAGTACCTGCACCAGTCTGAACGTCAGGGAGCCCCACTCCCTTTCTATCCACGCCCGCAGGACCGGGCGGACGGCGTCCACAGTGAACCGCCCGAACCGCTCGTCCGCCAGGTCCTGCTACCATCTTTCGACGGCGTCTCCCTTGAGACGCCGTCTCTCCGCCTCTATCTCCCTGGGAGCCGGAGGCTCCCCCCTTCGTCTCTTCGCCGCCGTGAACTCGTACACGGCGGCGAGAACTCCTGCCTCCAGCTCCCAGGGCAGGGAGCCGGCGAGCACAAAGGCCGCCGCCGAGGACACCGTGCGGTACGCCCGGATCGCCCTCAGTGCCACCGTGCGCTGCGCATTACGCAGCGCGCGCACGTTGGCGGCACCGAGGGCGTCGGCCCACACCGGTGCCCCGTAGGCGGCCATCGCCCGCACGACTCCCATGTAGAGTCGGCGGCACCCGGCGCCAGGCCCCCCTATATTAGGGAGCAACCGGCCGAGTGCCGCCGCCGCCCCAGCAATTCGCGGTCCGAGCCCCGCGAAATGGGGCTCGAACCGCCAGCGCCCATCCAGGGTGAGGCCCAGATATTTCATCTGGGTCCCCACCCTGATCCGGGCGCCCTCCACCACAATGTGGGCCCCAGGTGGTGGCCCCCGCCGAGGCCCATGAAATAGTAGGGCCTCGGTCTTTTCGAGGGCCACCCTGAGGCCCAGTCTCCTGATGCGCCTGACCACGAGGGTTGTGGCCATCGTGGCCAGGCGCTCCACCTCCCTCCACTCCCCCCCCCGGGCTACGACTAGGGTGTCATCCGCGTAACATATGAGGCGTGCCCCATATGGGAGCACGCCGCGGAGCACCCAGTCGTAGCCCATGTTCCACAGGAGCGACCCCAATGCCGACCCCTGTGGAACCCCCCGCCTTGTGGCCCGCTTTATCATACGCCCGTCGCCGTCTACGTAGGCGACCTCCCTACCCTCTAGGTACGCCTCCAACACCCGCCGCAGGTACGGGGGCACTCCGAAATACCGGAGCGCCTCCCGGATGACCCCATGCGGCAGGGTGTTGAAGGCGTTGGCGATGTCGAGGGACACCGCCAAAACCCTATCCCCCTGGGAGGTCGCCTCCGCAGACAGCGACTTCAGGAGGGACAGGGCGTCCACCGTGGAACGCCCTGTCCGGAAGCCAAACTGCGCGTCCGCCAGATTCGGCCCCACGTCCTCTAGGTGCTGGACGACCCGGGAGGAGATAATCCTCTCCAGCACCTTCCCGGCGTCGTCCAGCAGGACGAGGGGCCGATACGCGGACGCGCAGTCCGGAGGGCGGCCTGCCTTCTCCATAAGGCAGAGCCGCCCAAGCTTCCAGGGCTTCGGGAACTGCCCGACCGCAAGACACCGGTCAAACAGCTCCCGAAGCCACCCCCCTAGTTGGCCCAAGGCGAGGCCGAGCACCCGACCCGGGACCCCATCAGGGCCGGGCGCTCTACGCCGGCTGAGGAGGCGCTCGACTGCCCTCCCCATCTCCTCCTCCGTTATCGGAGGGGGGGGACCGTCGAGCACCTCCTCGACTACCTCGCGAGGCGGAGGCATGGGAGGAGCCGGTAGCATCGGAGGGTCGGGGAATAGCTCTGCCACGACCCTCGCTACCACCTCCGGCCGGAGGGTCTCCGTCGCCGGGGGCGCCCAGGATCGCAACTTCTTGCGCACGATCCGATACGGGCGCCCCCAAGGATCCCCCTCCAGCGTCTGGAGCAACTCCTCCCATGCTGCTTCTTTCGCCCGGCTGATGGCAGCCTGCAGGGTCTTCCTACACTCCCTGTAGCTGCCATACAGCCGGGCCTCCGCCTCCGGGTCCCGGTGCCGGCGTCGGCGGCTGCGCCCGAACAGCCGCCGGGCCGCGGAGCAGGCCGCTCGGAGATCCGCGATCTCCGGCGACCACCAGTACACCGCCCGTTTGTCTGGGCGGTGTACGCTCCGCGGCATCGACGCGTCGCAAACCTCCGTGAGAGCTGCACGGAGGCGGGCTGCGGACGCGTCGACATCAGCCCCTGTGGGGGGGGGGCATGGCCCAGGCCTGGACGATGGCCGCCTCTTCCGCTAATTCACGGTTAAGGCGGCTCATCGCCCAACAGGGGAACTTCGCGCCCCTCCGGGGGCGGGTGCCGATCCCGGCTTGGGAGGTGGAGACCTCGAACCTGATATATCGGTGGTCCGATAAGGTCTCCACCTCCTCCAGCACCCTCCACCCCCCGACACGGCGTGCGACGGACGGGGTGGCGAACGAGACGTCCACCACTGACGTCCCGTTCCATCGCACGCACGTGGGGACGCTCCCCTGGTTGAGGAGGGACAACCCCAACTCGGCTGCCCACTCCTCAACGGCCATGCCCCTCAGGTCCGTGACTGCCGCTCCCCAGGTCCTCGACTTAGCATTTAAGTCTCCCATTAGGACCACGGGGAGCGGCGACAGCCGTCTGACAGCTCCCTGCAGGGAGCCGAGGAACGCCTCGAACTCCCGCAGGGGCTTGTTAGGGGAGAAGTACGCCCCCACAATGGCGTACTCTCCCCAGACGGCCGTCACGAACCCGGCTCCACACTCTCTCACCGCCAGGGACGAACCTCGACCCGCCACGATCGCCACGGAGCCGTTCCTGACCAGTAGTTCCTGAGATTACCCCCTACAACCTCACAAACTTTACCTCTTTATAATTGTTGGGGTCAGTTGGTTTGAGGCTTCAGAAGCAATAAAACATTGGTTGACTTCACAGTGGACTGTATATTTTAACTTTCACAATGTATATAATCGGATGTAACAAGCCGGTGACAATACATATTTTCCTCGGTTTAACACTACAATTATAGTTTTACAATTAGTACACTATACGTGCCTTACTGCCGCACGTTCATCCATACATTTACATAGTTCACATAAATTCACATTATATTTTTAGTGATGGTTCCCTATAACATTAGACAAATAATAATAATAATCGTATTGGCGGTTATATTTGAATTGTTACATAAAGGATATTTCTAAATATCACATAAGACATATTGAACACAGAAACCAAGTAAATAAGAAATACGACAGTTTATCTGTACGTATTATGTAAACAAATTTATACTCATAGACATGATAGTTTGTCTGTCTATACCAGACACATTAACCTGCACATATCGTATTTATTAATATAATATGACATCCCGTTACGCATAATGAGCATTAGTATAGAGAAATATATATATAGATATGAGAACTCATCTGTTCGTAGTAAATAGAGAAACGTTTATTAAACATTTATTTATAACATTTATTTCTAGCTCATCTGTTCGTAACAATAATATTAGCATAGATTCATAATCTTGTGTTATTTTACTGTATATTTTGTAATATTGGTGGTATTTTACGTAATATAGTTCGGTTATTGTGCAAAAGTGAAGTGGATGGAAAGGGAGCTGCTGAGATTGTTGCCATCTTGTTAGAACATTGAAATTATCGCAAGAGGCAATAATAATCTAGGAGACTGGTAGCAAAAAAAAAAATATTTTGATGAAAGTAAAGATATTACATGCCACAAGAAGAATTATTATGATTGGGAAATCCACACTATTCAAAATATCGAGTTTTATTTATGAAGTCAAGCAGGTTAGGGAGTCTATTCTCGGTAACGCTAATAAAATTAGCGGTCGATTTGGCTAGGGTTTAGTAATCTTGTGCGTGAGTGCGTGAGCAAGACTACGTCGTGCCGAGCTTAAAGCGCTCATCATTGCGCAATATTGTATGTAATCAACGGGCACATTCCGGGGCTCACCGCCGCTGACATAAAACAGAAATCGTATTAACAAAGGGTTGGCCGCGTTACTGCCGCGTTTGACGCGCGACGCCTTCTTCGTGACACTAAACGCGTTACAAGCTACGAGTGACGGGCGTGACATATAATACTTTTGAAGTGATACTTCTTTGGCACCGTAGGGGAAAAAAATATACGTACGCTAGAAAAATAAACGAAATGGTCTGTTTTTGAAAATATATATTTAATTCGTAAATTTTAAATGACTCTTAATAAATGATTCTTAAAGAAAAATGACCAATAATAAAATGACAAAGATTACTGCAGTTCAGTAAGCAACCGTATTTATAATCTTGGTGCAGACAGCTTGGGCGAGGAACGTGGTGGATGAGTGGCGCAGTGTTTACATACGACGTCGCAGACTTGCTGACACTACCAGGGATTCGTGTCGCAGTGTTTATGTATTTACGTCTCAAATGACCGATGTTGTGTCTATGTATTAATCTCATAAACTTGATAATATATTGATCACTTTTTCGCTTCCTTAACCCTTCACGTTATATTCTGGATAAGTTAAACAATATATCTCTAAATTATAGTCGACTTATTATAATGTCTAAATTATATTGATGTGAAGTTTCATAAAAATCTGTTCAGTAGTTTTCGATTGAAAGAGTAAGAAAATATCCTTCCCTTCTCACAAACTTTTTCATTTATAAAATTAATACAATTAGTAATAACTGATAGTAGGACCTTTGACTCGAGCGTATTTGGTGCCGAGTCGAGCCGAGCAAACCCGATTCAGCGTCACCGAGCGTGGCGGTTTTGTCTCCTTCAGAATTTACTACGTACGTACGTAAAGTGTAGTATAATCTACAATTTGATCAGATAGAAATCATTTTATTTTTGTGACAAAAGGAACCAAAAACTAGCTAGTATCTCATAAAATATTGAAATGAAGCGGCCAGTAAAAGAATATGTAATTGTTTGAGACGTTAGTTTTTTTCGGGTTTTTTCTGTCGGTTTCTGTATACATTATCGATTGTTTGATTTTATTTGAAATTTAGTTGAAATCAAACCGAACGCTGTTAGCTCGACTTCAACACCTTCACTTGGATTGGTAATAAGCACAGAATATAGTTTGAATAGCCACTAACATAAAGGTGTCAGAATGGTCAAACCTTGGCATGAGTTGTTGCCGTTCATGTAAGTTAATGTAATGTAAGCTTCAAGCACGATTGGACAAAAGCAAAGTCCCTTATGCCTTTTGTGCAGTTGTGAAGTCTTTTGTGAATTACTGAATATATCGCGCAAGTAGTGATGGCAGTGCCACATTCTGGAAGATTTAACCTAAGGTTAAGACGCTACGGAGGACGGAAACTAATAAAAATTTTCTAATGGTTTTGTTGATTGGAATCCGCTCTTCGCTTATAAAATAAACCGTCGCCCAAGTGTCCGATCGTAAACAGTTTACGACGCGCCGCCCGCGCCGCCGCCGTCCGAGATTAAAATCATGCATTTATTTTATTTGTCATTATTCCGAAATTGCCACGGCTCATGTATAACGAGATTTTCTCGTCAAAAATTTGTCCGTTGTATTTCTCTTTCATGAATTTTAAAATGTAGGTCAAATTAATTTTCGTGCGTAGTAGATCTTTTATTGTCTCCCGAGGCAAGAGTTTGTGTAATAAATCAGATTCTATTTCTCTTTTTAATTTAATTATAAGTCCTGTTTCTTGTCGAGTCGATTGGCCAATGTTAATATTATAAATATATAAGATTTATCATATGAAAATTCGAGTAAAGAATAAATCCTACGTTTTTCGCAACAACACCGTGTAAGAGAATTTTCTTTATGAAATCTGTTCAGTTGACTTTTGCTAATTTGCCTGATTTCGTAACAATAAAAATCTTATGTTCGTATAAAATGCAAAGATTCATATCGCGAATTAATTACATTGTAAGCTTTCTATGTATATATTATATACTGTGGTGTATAGTAGAATATACAACTGGCCTGCATATTTATAATGTATGATTTTCTTTAATTGTTATCATTGTAAGAATTATCATTAATTGAAAAATTTGCGTAATTATGCATATGTATTACGCATAATGATAATTTTATGAATTTTTAACCTAAAAACTTTTTTTTTAATTCTAGATACTGGAAAGTGTGACAAACTAGTTGTCCCATGTTTCAGATTCAGTAAAACCAGTAACAGTTTTTTAGGTAACAGTGTTAGGTTTTACAACAAAGTCAGTTAACAGAGTTTCGGCGTTAAAAGCCTACTATAGAGTCAATCAATATGTGAACGATGGTGATTTCTGGAATTGACTCCTTTTGGAGGTTCTTCTCGATGACTGGGTTGTTTTCCGGACCGTTCGTAGTTTTGACGTTTATAAACACATTTTTAGGGCCCGAATTGAATAAAGCATTTTCGTTTACGATTGATTTTTTTTAAAAAAAAAAGAAGTGATGATTTATATAACATCGATAATTCCTAATTAATAAATCCGACTTCAATCAATCCATTGTGGGATTGTTCACATTTTTTATATTCTGTAAGTTGAATTTATTTTTGTTAAATGTATTCTTTTTCTGATAATCACAAAGAGAGGTTCATGAACTTTCAAATCAGCGAGATAGTACGAGGTCGTCCGTTGAACTTTCACTTGATGTGGGAATTTCATACAATAACAGGCAAGGTCAAAGTTAACAGATAACATTTGATTGCGTGTGACAGACCGCGGCGGTCTTTACAATTACGGTAACTTAAAAATTTTAGATAAATATATATAATATTTTATGTGAAAACTTCTTTTGACGCATTGAGTGGTATTTTTTTGGCAGGAGATAAACTGATGATTTCGCGTCATGACATGCTAGTAAGTGTGACAGAGCGCGCTCACACTATCACACTAGCGACGCGTAGTATAGTTACCTGTGCACATGTACTATTTATATTTTATACTAGCTGACCCGTGCAACTTCGTCTGCACCAAATCGGTTATTACCGGTTTCAATTGTATTTTTAAACGCAAATAATCTTAAAAAACCTAAAACCCTATTGAAGCGTTATCCAGCACTTCCAATCGTGAATCCAAACTATCCAGGAACTCACTCAAACATATACCCAGTTGGTATGTGAGAAATCTTTTAAAATAAGCGTAGAATCTGTTCGCAGCATTACCTAAAGTAGTGTCATCAAAGTGAAGATCAAAACTAACTTACATATATTGCCGATAAATGTCTTCCCAGTACCCCTTGTAACTTCATCACGTAACATACTGTAAAAGTTGAACTTTATCTACATTAAATTTCCATTTTGTTTTAGTTGTTTGTTTTATAAAAATTTGTAAAGTATACGTGAAATCTGCATTCAATTTTAATTTGGTCACATTTATTTTACTTTTGACATACAAACCACCTTTTTTACTGAGATACTGAACTTGGGATAATATACCTTTCTAACAATGAAAAAATTTTTGAAATCGGACCAGTAGTGGGTACCAAGCATTCCTCGAAAACAAAACTTTACCACTCATTATAATAATAGTATAAATACAACATAGTAACTGCAAACAGTAGTCCGGTGAAGCTGTTAAGACCTTGCTAGGCCAATAGTGTGGTCAGTTCGAGAAAAAAAAAATAACTGCATACACCTTAACTGATTTATTTTAATCTTAGATTAACAAACCTGAACCCAACTACTTCAAGACTCAACAACATTTAGAAAACTAATTTTATCAAATATCGAAACAACACACGTACTGATAGAACTCTAGTTGAGATTCATCTTCTACAATGCAATGTAACTATTATCTTGGTTTATGTTTTAGGAAAAAATCTTGTCACCTTTGTTTAGCAAACAATACAATAAAATAAATGTAACAACCTATAAGTGACAGTTTCGTTTACACATATATTATGTGGTTGATAATTACGAATAGAAACGTCATATAGCCGTAGCTCAGTTATAACGTACTGGACATTGTGTGATCCGCCGGAGCCGACGGTTCGAATCCTGGCGATTTTTTTTTGGTATTTTTTTTAAAGTAACTTAGGGAAATATAGCTTATCTTTTTAGCTAATCTGTCTGCTATATATAGCACAATGAAAATTTGCCAAAATCCGTCAAAAATTTTATTAACTACAAATTTTTGACTTTCGTCCGTTATCCTGGAGAATCCCTTGCGTTTTATGAGATAAAAAGTATTCTAGATGTAACCTTGTAATATTAGTTATCACTGTGCCAAATTTCGTAAAAATTGGTTCAGTACTTTCAGAGTGGTACGTGTTCAAAGGGACAGACAAACAGGCAGATCCTGGAGAATCCCTTGCGTTTTATGAGATAAAAAGTATCCTAGATGTAATCTCGTAATATTAGTTATCACTGTGCCAAGTTTCGTCAAAATCGATTCAGTACTTTCAGAGTGATGCGTGTTCACAGGGACAGACAGACAGACAGACAGACAGACAGACAGACAGACAGACAAAAATTGTAAAAAGATTATTTTTGGCTTCTATATCGATAACAAAGTCTACCCCGATAAAAATTTTCAAAAAATATTTAATGTACAGATTTGACCTTGCTACAGTTTTATTATAGTATAGATTTAGATTGTGCAGCCTATCTTATGTTTGATTAATACATAATTATTATTCTTCGGAGTGCCAATAGTGTGTGATGTGAAACCAGACACATGATAATAATTTCAGTTTACAAATTAATTTTATAGGTGGTAGAGCCACTCTGAAGCTATTACTGGTTTCAGCATGAATGGGTCGGCTCGCTCGAGCGACTACCACCCGACTCACAGAAACACCTACGTGAAGTAACAGTGCTTGCATTGTTGCGTTTCGTTCGGTCAGTGAGAGCGACGTATACCCACCCCCAAAAGCTGGCAACGCACTTGCGACTCCCCTGGTATTGCAAGTGTCTATGGACGGTGGTGATCACTTAACATCAGGTGACTCACCTGTTCGTTTGCCTCGTATGATGTAAAAAAAATGAAATAAAAATAATTCAGACCATAAAGAAATTTAAAAGAGAACAAAGTTATTCGTCTGTTTCGAGTTTTCGCTTCTGTCGGCAGTCCGGTGTTATGACTGTCCCGACTCTTCTTTTATATTTCTACCTTATCGGTGTTATTATAAAAAAGTTAAACACGTATTGAATGCTTGCTTTAAAAAGGTTTCGAATTAAATACACCGGGCTCGCCCGAGGCATGTTCGCGTTATCCTTTTTCGCGATAACCTAACGTAACCAAAGCGAGAGACAAAAGAGCAAGACGGCGAACATTCATCGACCGCGGTGCGTTTAATTCGAAACCTTTTTAAAGCAAGTGTTCAATACGTATTCAACTTTTTTGTAATAACACCATAAGTTTTAGTGTTAAGCCCCGATCTCATTTTATGTTCATTACGATGTTGTCTAAAATGGTAAACACGCTAAAACTTGAGGGGAACTGGTTCTCAAATACAGCTGTCGAATCATACCAATAGGGTCTTGGCGATAAATTTTTCACTTGGGGGTAGGTGGTACAGCTAGGTAGGTGGGTTTTCTTTTCTTCTTCTTTTCTGCAGACTCTCGGTCCGCACCTTTTTTTTGCTATCGCATTTTATTTAATGTATAAGTTAAAAATCGTATCTGTGAGCAACTATTGGGGTTTTTTTTTATTATTTATTTATTATTATTTTATATCTTTATTTTTATGATTTCATGAGGTGGGCTTAGGAAAGACTCTGTCACAGTACTATGGTTTCATCACGATATCTTTCCTTTACCGAAAGTTCCGGGTCATTGTTTACCGAACCGGTAGTAGTGTTGACGTTCATAAGCGCCTTCTTAGTGCCTATATTGGATATTTTTGAATTTTTATATGATTAGAAGAAAAGTTACGAGAGATACGAAAATAGTTTATAATACGCTAGCTGTGCCCGTGGCTCCGTACACTTTTGTTATTACTTGTAGGTAATTAATATTTTTTGGAAGCAATAATTGAGTTTAAGCAAAATGGATAATATGGAAATATAGTGTTGATATATCTACGCATAGTAATTTTCAGGACGATCAGTTGAATAGTAAGAAGTTATCTGCTGCAGCGCCATCTGGTGGCGGCTGATAGTAAAAACACTTAGGGGGCGTCCATAAATTACGTGAGGTGTTTGTTTAAATTTTCTGTCCCTCCTTCCCCCCCCTGGTGAGATGTCGTGAGATTTTATTCAACCCCCTCCCCCATCCCCCAACCTCACGTGAGATTTTTCAAAATGTGGATTTCTTACGTAAACGCGTTGGATTGTTATTGTAAAAAGAAAAAGAAAATGAAATTATTTTCTTTCGAACGAATTAGTGAATTATCTTAATCGTATTACGATTACGCTTAATATTAAATCTTAAGCATGTACAATCTGGATTAAATGAACCAACAGTATTTTTTTTTGTTTCAATCAGAAAAAAAATTGCGTGATATTTGCCGAGACCCCCCCTCTCTCCAACTTAAGATTAGATGAGATTTGACTCGACCCCCTCCCCCCTTAAACATCTCACGTAATTTATGAACGCCCCCTTAGGTATACAGGCTTTTTCATGTTGGTCCATCAATCTTTGTTAAACTTTATCAATCTCGTATATATAGGTATATATAAAAATACATTTTATAAACAGTTTGATGATTTATAAATAACTAGCGGGCTCGGCAGACGTTATACACCAAAACCTTCCTCATGAGTAACTTTATCCACTGGTGAAAACTGCACGAAAATCCGCTCAGTAGGTTTTGAGTTTATCGTGAACAGACAGACGCGGAAGAGAATTTTGTTTTATAATATATTATGATAATACAACCAATAGAAAAGTTTCAATGTATGTGCTCTTGGATTGAGTAATTAATGTGTTTACCAGAAAACAAGAACGGACATGCGTATCGGAACTCGAAAAAACTCCATAAAGGTAGGATATTGTAAAATGCATGGAATTCAAATCAGAGTTCAAACGGGGAATACTTTCTCAGTACAAATATAAAGCGAACACAAAGGCACTCAGAATGTTGTACTGGTATATCAGTATACTGGGTCAGATGAAACTTTATTTTTAAATTCAATGTTGCTAGAGTTTTCATATAAATCCCTATGAATTGTTTTGTCCGTATTTTTTTATATGAATGGGCTGAAGGAGATTAATATTATGGAAGTTATTCGTTTGACACGTTCTATAACTTAAACGGCTTAATTGATTTTAACCATAATAATTAAGTACGACGTTTGTGAATCTAAAAAGAGAAAAAGAATCATTTTTGATCAACATTTAATTGAATGAAAACCTCATCTGTATATGTAAATAAAATTATAGGTTTTTACTAAATGGATATGAAAGTATATACAATACTTTAAAAAAATATTATTTGTCTGTCTGTCTGTTTGTTCCGGCTAATCTCCGGAACAGTTGAACTACTTTTGACGGAACTTTTACTGGCATATAGCTGATGTTATAACGAGTAACTTAGAATAGTTTTATTTTAGGAAAAAGATCTTCGGCGTAATTATAATAAACTAAAGAAGCGGTGCTAAAAAAGGCGCGCGTGTCACGAGCATGTTTACACTACATTTTTCCCAAAATGCCACACGGTTGATGTCGCAAGCTCGTTCATCAATATAACTAAAAAGACTTAATTAATTAAACACAGGGGAATCCTTTTCTTTCTTTAACAGTTTTATTTGTTTAATCCTCATGTAGAATAATGTATGACGTTATTTAGTGTCCACTTGGCTAGCTAACGTCCTGGAATTGGAAATTTGTAGCAAGCATCTACAGGTGTCTTTTGGCAGTTACACTTCAGAGTACTTTTAAGCTTCGCGTGTAAGTCCGCGCTAATTAAGACATGAGGAGAGATTCTGGTCAAATGTTAACTCTTTTTTTGTGTATTTAGGGTCTTCTCTATAATACATTAAAAAAATAACGTAGCAACTGTAGTCCGGTGAAGCTGTTAAGGCCTTGCTAGCGTAGTCAGTTCGAGAAAAAAAAAAACGTAGCAACAATTTTAGTTACGTCAGTTAAATAATTTGAAATCGTTCTTTAAATGAAAAATGTGTGCTTATTACCATACAATAGAAGTAAAAAAAATAACTCCTTATCAGACAGTAAACTTGATTGATGGCGACTGAAACTAACTATACACGATTCAGTACATCACCGACTCGATCGAAACGGTTCACTTTTGTTCACTGTTCGGAAATAACCCAAATTCGGCTTGAAACAGCTTTAACTTTCAAAGTATACTTATTAAAAAAAAAAAAAACCATAAACAGTAATCATTTATGTGCGAGTAAATTTCTGATATATTCTGGGAAAAAAATTAACTTGGCAACTACGCGAAATGTGCGTTTTGCTTCGTGCTTTTCCACGTCTCGTAGGCTTTTGTTTCTGTTTGTTTAGGACTGAAGTTCATCAATTTCGGTACCGGTACGTCGGGTAAACATCACGGACCCTCTCGTACGTATGTAGCTGAGATAAAAGAATGAGCTTTTTAATAATTCCCATCGGTAACCTTTTTTGTTGTTTCTGGCAAGCCGAATTTATCTCCCACGATTTTCCAAGAGATTAAAATTTCGAACGTTATTCGATTTTATCAATTATACTTTTTTACTTATTTCAAGGAGTTTGTTTATTCGTCTATTTCAACGAATTATATACAAATTCGAGTATTTGACAGATGGTGACGCCTTCGCGTTAGTCGATGTCACCGTAGCGTGCGGTGCGTGCGGGGATTTCTATGATAATTTTAAGTGGACTGTATATGCGGGGTTGCTATATTGGATATTCAACTATTGCGATCAGTTACGACTAGGGAGACCAGGGTAGGAAGGAAACTTGGCACATACCTCGCGGCGATGCAGTCTCCACGTGGCTAGCCGGCTAGGTGTTTCTCGTTTCTTTCCACTGGGTTTCCTCCCTCACAACACTTATTGTTTATAATATATGTCGGCACGTATGTAGCGATGCGTTTATTTCTCACTCGACCATGCAAAACTCAAAATGTTAGCATGCGGCGCGGCTCGGCGCGGATACAACTATACTGTGCGAGCCGCGTAAACTACACGACGATAGCAGTCTAACTAACGCATGGCGGCAACAGTCGAACACTTGGCGGCGCGGACGTCGCGCTAGAGAATAAGTGCCATAGGAGGGGAGCGGGGCTAGAAAGGTGGCGTGACCTGATCGCAATCAATTCTGGTCGGGCTTCAAAGTGGCGCGATTTAATCCATAATGCGAGAATTTTCAAACATACATAAAGCGGCGCAACCAACAGTATTTTAGTCTGTCATGTAGTGGCTTTTATATTTTATCCACAATCTTGTGTTATTTGACTCTATATTTTGTAATATTGGTGGCATTTTACGTAATATAGTTTGTTTATTGTGCACAAGTGAAGCGGATGGAAAATAATACCCATGAGCATGAATTCTGAGATACCATAAAAACACCCTAGAATTTTATAACAAGGGGACCACCATCTTGTTAAAACATGGAAATGATCACAAGACACTTGTAATATTATTACCTACTCGACTATAAAAGTAATAACCTGGAAAATGGTTGCCAAAAATAAAGTAAAAAAAACAGAAGTAAATGTACAACGACTTTCTATTTTAGAAGGTACTAGATTACCCGCGCAACTTCGTTTGCGCGAAATCCGTTATTACCGGTTCCAATTTTAATTCCAAAGGTGAAAAATCTTAAAGAAACCTAGAACCCGATTGTAGCGACACTTACCGGGTCCAATTGTGAATCCAAACTATCCTATATATATTGGCAAGAAATGTCTTCCCGGTATCCTCTGGGTTGCTCCTGTGGCTCTCACCTCCATGCCCCATCTTCTATCCTCACAACAACGCAATAATTTTGCCGACTTATAGTTTTTATGTTATTATCTTCTAACCAACTTTATCAATTAACGTGCTGTAAAAAGTAAACTTTATCTCCATGAAATTTTCAATTTGGTATTTAGGTATTTGTTTTAATAAGAATTTGTAAAGTATATATGAAACCTATATCTAATAACTTTAGTAATTTGTAATTGGTAATTGTGACATTTGTTTTCTTTTTCACATAAAAGCAATCTTTTCACCTGAGGTATTAAATCTATCTATCTAAATATATGGTGTCTCGTATTTTCTTGTACAGCTAACAGTAATGAATTTTGCTACGGACTTTATTCCTTTATTTCAAGTCATTCCAGCAACGCACGCTATGTTATAGACTTTTGCTAATTTGAATTACGTTTATTGTAATTGTGTAAGTATTGAAAATATATATTTACCTAAATAAAAAGTAGTCTAATATACCTTTCTAACAGTGGAAGAATTTTCAAAATCGGATCAGTAGTACCAGAGATTACACCGAACATCCAAACTCACTAATTTCAAGTTCAACTTTTTAGTATTGGAGTTTCATAGATACGAATTCTACCAGGGTCAAGTCAGTCATGGTAGAGTCACTTTATAGGTGGTATTACATTTTTATTATATAATTTAGTTCTTCCAAATTAGGCCACAAAGACAAACACAACACTTATAGAGATCATGCCTTGAATAAATATATATTAATATACCTACTGTCATTTATTGTGTTATGTTGAATTTTAATTTAGTTAAAATACGTAAAATTACCCAGAGTATTGACAAAAAGAGAAAATACACACCTCTGTGTCTTTGTTATAATCAGACGGACGCAGTATATTGTTAGGTAAAATATCATACAATATAATACTAAATTGGGGCAATTGAAAAACATGTGTTCTAGAGTGTCTTCATCCAACCCACATATTATATTATATATATCGAGTTGTCCCTGATTCTGAGCTTTGCAAGATGGACTGGAGAGCACTCGTCTACAGATAGATCCTCAGTCTATAGATAGTAGACGCAGCAAACTTGCAACAATCACGAAATTTATAAAGCCATGGCTTATCACAAATATTATCCTGAATGGAAGCATAAGATTTGCCTTTAATTTGGTTGGGTACAATCCAGCTTGAGTTCCATGATAGAAACAAATCAGTCTTGTTTGGAGAGCATAGATCCCGAACATAGGTTTTATAGTGATCAAAATATCCAGTCTGGATAGCTTCTTTAGCAAGAAAATCAACAGCTTCATTACGCTGGATCTCACTATGTCTTCGTATCCATACCAGAACTACATAAAATTCGAAATAATGACATTGATACAAATGGAATTGAATAATTATGATAACTGGGAACTTTAGAAAAATCTGTCTTTCCTGAATAGCTTATAAGCAACTTAGAGACTAGAAACTTTAGTCACAAGAAATAAACGAAGTATTAACACATATCAATTTTTTTAAACTACTTATAAAGATAACATTTTGTTTTTTTTCGTTGTAATGCATAAACTCAAAAATATCTAAGATATAATTAATACCTAAGAAAAATTCTTACATCTATACAAAGGTTATATTATTAGTGAGTAACATGGGCTGTGTTTAAATGTCAAACTCTACATTAACTCGAGCGAAAACCGCTAGCAACACCTAGTATATACCTATAATATAACGCTTTATCACCTAAAACACACACCAGAGGTGGTAGAGACACGCTGAAGCTATTACCGGTTTCAGCATGAATGGGTCGGCTCGCCCGGGATACTACCACCTTCTCACAGAAAACCGACGTGAAGTAGCAGTGCTTGCGTTGTTGTGTTTCGTTCGGTCAGCGAGAGCGCCGGAGGCCCATCTCCCCTCCCATCCCTCGCCCAAACAGAGGCTGGCAACGCATTAGCGACTTCCCTGGTGTTGTTGGTGTCTATGAACGAAGGTGATCACTTAACATCAGGTGAAGCGCTATTTCGTTTGCCTCGTGTGATATAAAAAAAAAGTGCTTGTGTGTGGTAAATTTCCTTTTGCTAAATGAGGATCCTTCGATCAGTGCTGGGTTGCAGGTTGGAATACTCTTTATTATAGAGTCCTTGTTGTTCAACTTATTCATGAAGCAAGGCCGCCTAATCCTACGCTCTGCTCCTGATACAAGTCACCGATAGAAGAAATCTATAAAAACCTGTAAAGAGTTCCAAATTTCAAACGCGAGCACAAAATTTGATTTAGGAATAAAAAAGGTTGAGGTAGTCATAAGAACTGCCGACAGAAGTTTTCATTCAAAACGATAGAATAACTGTGTTTTCTTTTGAATTTTTAAATATAGTGTTTATAGTGTTAGGTTATTTAAATTTCATAATTTGTATATTGAAATTATTAATATTAGTCTGGTTTCCACATATATTGGTATACGGAGCGATAATTCTATACATTCTTATAAAATTTATTAATCAATCAAACCTCTCATGAGCTGTAAATGTTAATATTACATGTATACAGAGCGCTATACCACGCGTCGCTAGTCTGACGCAAGTCGCGCAAGCACAATACGCACGGTCACGCTTACTAACGTGTCATTACGCGAAATTATAAGTTTATCTCTTGCCAAAAAATATCGCACGACGTGCCTAAAGAGGTTTTCACTTCAAAACTTTCACTAAACAGGGATTATTTTAATTTGAAAGTTTCCGTTATTAAATTCAAAATTAAATACCCTAGTACATATGTCAACAATATCTGAGATCTCCCGAACTGAAGCCTTGTATTTAAAGAGTCGGATTAAAATCTCTAAGACGTAGTTAATTGAAAAGACCCTCGGTGCAGTAACATCAAGTTTTATTGGCGGTCAGTCTGGTTAAGACTCGCTGGGGGCCTCCTTAAGGGCCAGTCGTAATGATAATGCCGATGACTGAGCAACCAGTTACCCTGAATTGTCTTAAATAATATAAATCTTTTACGTTTTATTATGTTTACATTTTAAATATTATTTTGAAATGCGATTACTGTAATATATACTAGCGGGCCCGGCAGACGTTGTTCCGCCCTGATTATATAAAAAAAATCATTGATAGATTATGTACCAAAACCTTCCTTATGAATCACTTTACCTACTGGTGAAAACGGCATGAAAATCCGTTCAGTACTTTTTGAATTTATCGCGAACAGAAAGACAAGCAGACGCGGTCGGGGACTTTGTTTTATACTATGTAATGATTTACTAACTGTGCTCGCGACTACGTCCGTATAAACCAATCAAATCAATAATATATTATTTAAAACTGAATATTTTACGGAAGTGTGAACATAATGGATCTGATTGTTTTGTGAATTAATTAATCATTTAATAACATTTGGCAGTTTATGTATGCTTAACAACATTTGGACGAATCATGTCAAGTTATAGTGGACGTTACTTTGTACTTCCGACTGGAATCGATTGGCCGCTAACGTCTCACTGCAACAGAAAAACGTTTTACTGTATTTGCGCGAGTCATACCTGAAAAAGTCAAAGCTGAAACTGGTAGTAAGAGTGAAATATTAGTAACTAAAACAACAAAAAGTAATCAGTAAAGTTACGTTATGAGTCATGTAAGAAAATGGGATATTTACTCATAGAATCTTTTCGAGATCCAGTTGTGGTCCATGGACCACGAAACTAATAGCGACTATCAGAAAAGATTAAAATTGGTTGTGGGCAAATTATTTTCCTACAAATGATAAAGATATATTTTCACCTTTAGTATTACTCGCACATAGTAATTCTACATCTACTACAAGTTACAAATAATTACTTAAATGAAGTAATAATTAATCTGTTCAAAGATGCAGAAATATTCAACGAAATCTGCTGTCGACGCCTTGATATGACAAAATTAACAACGGAAAGCGACGCGAACGGAGTGGCAAGGAGCTCGTGCGAGAGACGTGGAGGGCACTTCTATATACTTGCGTTCTACAAACTTCTCACGGCTGACGAGTTGTTACAAACTACTCTAGTGTGTGCTTGACTTTATATTTTAACTATTTCGATTTTTTTTAATACTCAAAAATGTATTACTATTTTTTTAAAACTGAATTATGATTCTTTTATTTGTTACTTTTATAGCATTTAATTAAAGAATACTAATCTACGTTAATATGCTTGTCTTAATTGTTTGTCTTTTTTTGTTTTGATTTTTTTTTCTGGATTGTATAATATATTTATTGAGAATCGGTATAGGACACTAGTAGTACGTTATAACATTCGGAAGTAGAGCAACTGCCATGAAAATTGTATTTTAGAAAGCTCACTAGACGAATTTTCAGGAAATATTGACATATGAATTTATTATTTAAAAACCGTGTCACAAAAAAGAAAAGAAAACTTTAAAGGAGTCAGTTATTCAGGTTAGTGCAGTTTGGAGTAAGAAATCCGAGAGTTTAAAACATATCTTACTATCTACATATTTTTTTACTTCAAACCGTAAACATACGGCACAGCAAGGTGAAACAAGTACGGTACGACCAGGAGTAGGATTATTACAAATGAAAAAAAATTGTCACCCGTTTGCGCAGAAGTACTCCGAGTGTAAGTATGTACTCGTATATTTCTTTGACACGCTCCTTTAGCTTAAAATATTTGATGCTTAACATATGATATATTGTTTGATTCAATTTGTATGAGTGATATGGGTATACCTATATAGTCTATACGATATTTAACTTTCTGTTTTTCTTATACTTGTTATTTTAGCATCTGACTATAATATTAGCTGATGTTAAATGACCATGCAGCTACCGAAACAAACCGATAGGTGCTTCGAGATAGGGTTTCATCTTGACAATGGTAGCTAATCAGTCGGGCTTAAAAAAAACGCTACAACCATTGTAAGGCTTCAAAACAATGTTATCCTTCGCCGAAAACTCCGATCCATTTGCAAGGATTCGAACCTACGTCTATCGGTGTGGTACCCGAATACATTGAGCACTAAGCTATCCTTATTTCCCTTTACATCAAAACAAATAAGTATCTAAGTCACGTCAAAGATACTTTCAGCATTAATTAATAGGAAGCATAATCCCCTCCCTCCCTTAGGGACCCTTAGCCCAAGACGGGTCTCGAGCTCTACCGTGTAATAATTATCAATGGACCCTAGGGGTATGACTGTTATATCCCGGTGCTGTACGTATCTGGGGTTGCCACATATAAAATCATTTTGACAAAATGTCATTTATGGAGTGTTTAGGTTATTTTTAATTTCATAGGTATAGTTTTTACCGGGATCTTGGAATGTCATGTAGTGGATTTTATATTTTATACATAATCTTTTGTTATTCGGCTCTTGTTTTGTAATATTTTGTAATATTGGAGGTGTTTTACGTAATATAGTTTGATTATTGTGCATAAGGGAAGTGGATGGGAATTATTACAGCGGAGCATTGATTCTGACTTGCCACAAAAAATCCCTGAAAAGTTTTTTTGGGGCGTGTTCATATAATATATATTTGAAAATCAAACACTGACTTTGCAACCGAGACTTTTAATATTGGACTTGTCTGTCGAGGCAAAATATGTATCCATCTGACATCGAATATGTCGTTCATTTTTCAAAAGGGCCAGATACATTATTAATGGCCAGCACGCTACAGTTCTAACAAGACGGCCACCATCTTGTTAATTCATTGATATGGTCGCAAAAAACTTGTAATACATTACCTACTCGACAATGGCAGTAATAATCTATTAGAGGTTTGGTTTCCAAAAGTAAAATAAAGAAAGAACGAAATTCTAGGGTTTCCACAATCATTTGGACAAAATGCAATTTATTAAATACTAGTTATTACTTGTGGCTTTCGCTCGTATTATTGTAGATTTGACCTATCGCCCAGGAACAGTTTTTTTTTGTCCTTCTTGTCATTTGTATACTCCTGAAAAAGTGTATGTAACATTTCATGATGATCGGTGCAGTAATTGAGGTGTGAAAGTTAACGCGAAACTTACTTTCGCATTTATAACATTAGTAAGGGTTAGGTTACCTAGAAATTCGCAGAAGTTGTTAGATAAAATATTTCTTAAAGACACTCTGATCTCATATCTGATTTTGGTTTATTAAACATCGTCCAAATCTTTTAAGAAAATTTATATATTTTATAAATGCATGAAATTAAAAAAGTTAAGCAATCACGTTTGAATATAATTGACAGACACAACAATATTCATTTTTATATTTATAGATTAGTTACCAATAATATTTTACTGTAGCTTAACTATTCTCAGTTTGAGTGTATTTATTAATTTCTTAAAATGAAAATCAATTGGTGTCCTCCCGAATTACACGTGAATAGAAACTAGTCAGCATTGTGAACGGTCAATTTACTAAATGACCCATTAAATTTTTTAAATATTCTTCTGGCAACACTAGCAACATTTATAACCTGATATATTTCTATTTGCATTTTACAATTATACCGGACCCGCGTGTCGTTGCGATTTTAATTCGGTGTGAAGAAAGTTTGCCCATCAAATGGAGTGGTCGAGCGTTGGCCCGAACTCTCTTTTGGGGTGAGCGTAAATTTGTATAAATGTGTTATACCTTATCTTTACGTCTGTAAGTGCTTCAGGGTTGCCAAGGGACACTTGATTATGAATTTTGTTCCTTTTATGTTTGTTTGCTTATAACTGAAATGGATATTTATTGTGTAAAATTCTTTAACCTAATTCTGTAACAGAACAGCAGTGCTTGAATTGTTATTTTCCGTCTGAATGGTGTGCTTGGCAATAGACAATTAGTATACGAGGCATTTTGGCTTGGCCCTCAGTAATGTCATCATATTATTATATAAACCTAAATGCTTATTTAAGCTCAAATGGTCTGCATGCGTGTTAAATAATGTTGAACTACTGTCTACAGTGTACGTCAAAAATTATTTATCCGAAATGAAAGGATTATGAAAAGTAGGATATATAATAGTGTCCGACTAAATAGCGCAGAACATATGCCAGACAGAAGACAAGACGCACATCACGATTTTCATCATTTCATCACGATACTTTCCTTCATCGAAAGCAGCAAGGTTTCGAACCTATATCAATTGACATGGTATCCGAACACGCTAGTCATTGAGTCATCGTCGTTTGTGTAATACATTCAGTTTAATTTGTATTAATATAACTAAAAAAATAAACGATATAGGAATAGCTGAAGCAAATCACTTGTCACAATAAATAAAATGACAACTTTTCAGTAACTACAAACATCACTACATATTATAAAACAAAGTCCACCACCGCGTCGCGTCGGTCTTTCTGTCTGCTCGCAATAAACTCAAAAACTACTTAGCGGATTTTCATGCGGTTTTCATTAATAGATAGAGTGATTCACGAGGAAGGTTTAGGTATATAAGGTTTGTCGAGATTTTTTGTAAATTGGTTGAAATATAACGATAAATGTTGGTAATGTCGGAAAAAGTCAAACCGCCTGGGAGCTTTCTTCGAAAACACTGTCTAGTTAATTCCTTTACGAGACAATTAAGATATTAAACATCGCAACCGAAGTCGCGGGTATCAGATAGTGTTGACTAAATATATCACAATGCCTTTAGTTATAATGATTCAACGTGAAATACTTAACCCAAAATAGCAAATAGTTCAGCTTACCTTTTCAATTTCAGTATAAAAGGTGCAGACATCGCCTTGGGCGAATGTAAATTAACTCTGCCTCATGAGATGGCAAATCCTTCTGCTGTCCCGTATCCGCGTGCATTAATTCGTAGCTGGAGGAAAGGGACGGCAGTAATAAAATTCCTCGGTAGAAAATTGAAGGATTGTAGAGTAATTGGAAATACCTTCGCATTGAGTGGCGGTTGGGAGGTCGCCCGCGATACAGACCGTCGACTGCTACGACTGTACCTCAAACCTATTGTATGAATTTAATCAGATCCAGTTTTGAATTGTTAATTGGAATTTAGATTGGATATTATCCTGTTTATGTGACTTTTAATTGGTTGATTACGGGTAAAAGTTAAGAGAGTAGCTTCGATGTATTAAAATAAAAAAGATTAACACTTACCGAAGATTATTTGCGTTCTTCTAGATGTGACATTTTTGAGCAAAGTTTTTCTAATGGTATTAATTAATCTCTTGTGATATTTTGAAGTGCAGTGCAAGTCTTTGATAATTTTCTTATATACTGAAGATAATGCCAATTAATAGTATTTGAAAAAAATTAAAAAAAATAAAATAATAGTCATGTGTAATGCCGTCAGTGCAACTAGATAAAATCCTTTGCATTTCTTTTCCAGTGGATGGGCAATACTTTTACTAATTTTTCTAATTAATAGCGCAAGACATTAAAGTTGTAAAAGTAAGAAAATTTTGTAATTCTGCAGAAAAAGCGAAGTTACTCAAAAAAACTACGTACACATACCATTGTTTTTTAATTTATTTATCTAGTACTGCAAAACTAAATTTACGTTCCAGTCACACAGCTTATACAGTAGAACCTCTATAAGTCGAACATCAAGGGAGACGCCTAAAAATTCGTGTTATTGAGTTTTGAATTTATAGAGAATTTCGACTAAGGCGGATTTTGATTCGACATAAAGAGGTTGCGATATTAAGCACCTAACGCCAAGCAAGCAAACACGTGTTAAGGTGAGTTATAAATTCGTGGTAATATTCCTTCTATTCTCTTAAATTGCTTTCTAAGAAGCAATGATGTAAAATTTGGGTAGATGATTGGTATATATGTGGTACAGAGGTAAAATTTAATTCTTTGAGTTATGGAGGGAACATATATACTAAAATGGCTTGGAGGGACTCACTGATTATTTCGACTAATAGAGGGTTGAAATTTCGAGTAATGGAGGTTTGGTGTTTGAAGGGAAGGGAACAAAACATTTTTTCGACATTTGGAGGTTTTCAACTTATCGAGGTTCTACTGTACATTAAAATAACACATAAGCTATAACTTGAAAAGAAATGTGTTATATTATTCAAAATATAGGGATAAGGGCAAAGTTAATTGCCTAAAACGAATGTATATAATATATTTATATTTCGTAAAGATACAAATACAAACGAAGTCGCGATAATTTATGCATATAGTAAAATTTTAAATAAGCGAAGTCTGTACATGAAATTAAAAAAAAAATGAGTGCGTGTAAACGTCACACGCGATTTAAGTAAAACTTGTTATTAAGTTCCGAATTAGCTGATAGATGGCACTACAGATAATGAAGCTTTGATTTAATTTGTTACTTACTTACATTGAAACCAGATGGCAGCACGGTCGCGCGCCCATATATAAATGATCAATTCTATTGTATGATTATTATTTAATTTAATATTTTTTATTAATATTTTTTTCCAAAATTTTTGATTAATTTGTTTATAAACTATTAATTGACAAAATCAAAAATATTTAAAAACCGGATGGAACAGAAACTTGACGCCATATTGCCGTAACGGACTTCTTTGCATTGTCGTCCAGTTACCTCCTAGTCGCCGTTTTCGTTTATCTATTGTGAGAAGCTTCCTATAACAACAATTAGTATTTGTTCCAAACGGTTCACAAACAGCATAAGTTAAATTAATTGAAATAATACGATTTAGTTGAAATATATTTTTAATTGTAGTTTGTAAATCCATCATTGAATGTTTTGTATTAACACCCTTAACATAAGGTAAAAAATAAATGCATGATTTGCGAGATATAGATGTATCCAATTTAAGTTAAACTATCATTAATATGGTCGGATATAATAAATAGGGACCAGCTTACTGGTATCTGCGTGTTGGTCAAACGTGGCTAGAATATAAGCATTAATTGCTACACTAATAATATTACGTAAATTCGATATAACGCATTGTCTCATTTCTCATAAACTGAAGACCACGCGGACGGAGTTGCGAGCATCAGCCAATTTTCTATACATCTATATCTATATATGTATCTGTCTATGTGTATGTGTCTGTACTTTATCGATTTTCATGAAAAAACATGTTGCAGATGTCTAGGAATAAGTAATAGAATACATTTCAATCATTTTTAGAAATATCTGTCTGTCTGTCTATCTCTCTATTTGTCTGTTTGTTTTTATGAACACGCTAAACACTATTAAAGTACTGGGTTTACAATAAAACCTCAGCAAGAAAATTATAAAGCATATTCTCGAGAATAGCTTAGTCTTGTTTCATTAAAATCGGTCCACTCTATCAAAAGTTATTGTAATTTGAATGACGGCTCGAGTTAAGTACGAGAGAAAAGTAGGTAAGTAAATGGACTTCATACATTCAGATGATTTTATTAATCACTGTTTTTTTACATAGGGTTCCACGCAGACAAGGTCGCAGGCACAGCTAGTAATAAATAAAATGTAGTTTAACATCTATAATGGTAGAAACAGATCTTGGTTATTACCGAGGCACTTGCGACATTTTCCAAAACTCATTAGCAACGTGTAACGAATTCAACTACTCTAAAACACATATAACTGGCCTCTTGAAATGTGATCATCATTTACGAATGAACTACGGTGTTGCGTGTCCAGAAACAGGACGCTGCGTAAATCGACCCTTAATTCAAGAAGACGAGGCATACCGACTCCATTGGACGTTACGAACGGCCGAGCGAACTTGTTAATCCCGAGTTGTAAATATTTGATTGGTTGGCCTAAAGGGTGAGGGACGAGCGAGGTGGTTAGTATATGACTGATTCCTCTGTTTAATTTTTCAGTTGAGATTTAAGGGTTTAATTTACAGTTATGATAGCAGGAGATAGTTTCTAATATACTATTGAAAAAACTCAAATAATATTACAACGTATTTTGGAGTCCTATAAGGTATAGAGATTTTTGTTCACATGCTAATTACATAGATATTATTATATGTATTTTTATATTATATATATCATTCCCCATGAATTACTTTATCTACCGGTGAAAACCGCATGTAAATCCGTTCGGTAGTGTTTGAGTTTATCGCGAACAGACAGATAGACGTGGCAGAGGACTTTATAATATGTAGTGATGTAAGGAACATGAATTCTGATGAATAGAGACTTATAAATAAAATCTTCAAGTCCTTGGTGGCATGGAAGAAAAATCATATCCATTTCTTACTGATAATAATAAAAGTCATCAAAAAAGAAGATCATTTGTGAAGGAGCAAAAAGTACTAAACAGTCTTATTTTCGCATATTTATATGTTTAGATTGTCACTATGATAAAGCTCAAAATTTCTTTTTTTTCAGACGCGTAATGTCTGGAAATACTAGTCAAATGCGTAACTTTTTTTTATAGGCTCTCTCTTCATAAAATTTATAGGCATACATCATGCTACGACCTTTAGGAGAGGAGCAATTACAAAAGAAATTGTAGGCGAAACATGATGTTAAGGGAGAACGAATTAATAGTGCGGGCGGCCCGTGTATCTGTTATGGAAAATGGATTGACCGCTTGTGGATTATGGAGAAAGATCAAACCCTTACCGCTTATACCAGTGCGCCAAACTTGAAGACTAAATTCGAATGGTTCGTATATAGAATTGATGATATAAGGTAGAGATAGGTGTGGCAGTGGAGCTATCTTAAGCGAATAACAAACAGTCTCTATAATTTTCACCGTTATTTATCTTACAAATTTATATTACTAGCTGGTGCCAATAACTTATTTGTTATGAAAATGGTCTTATCATTTCTTAGTACTTGTTGTACAATAAAACGTACGAGTAGTTATAAGTACTTAGTAGATATAATTGATATCTCTCAATTAATAGTGGTCTATTTTTAAATTAATAATTACTACTTTTCTGTAATGGTATATAGCTTATCTATTACTCTGAAAAATGCTTTATATAGCACTAAAACTTTGGTCAAAATCGGTTCAGCCACTACTAGTACAAAATAGATTTCTTCTAATGCGATCAGTACTATACAACAAGCATAGTACATGAGACATAAAATAATGCAGAATTATTTCTGTAATTAAACGATCGCAATTGTATTAATGTAATTACAACTTAGATGACTGACCAAAGTTCGAGAGCCGCTTGTGAATTCCACCATACGGCAACGGTCAAAATGTACACGTCATTAAGTTGGTCACCCGAGTCGGTAGCAACATAAATGCGGTATCAAACTGTTTTATTGCGTTCCCGTATGATTTAATGAAATCTTTAATATTGAAGATAGGTTGGCCGCGACCGCGTCGGTAAATCGTTTTCGCTTGTACTCCGGCGTTTGGAATAATGCACTCAACTAATAAACGTGTATGTTTTCGCCTTTAAGATTTAATTAAGATAAGATAATAAATGGATAAGATTATCCAATTTAATAATGGTTTCATTACTGGATTTTTTGTGCTCGAAGGGGTTGTCTTACTTTGCTTAATACTTGTTAGAAATTTTACCGTTTGAATACATTCTCATTTTAACATTTCTCATAAACATGCTAAACATAGAGTGATGAGCTTTCAAGTGCTGTAACATACCCATAGATTTTTGACGCCAGATATTCAACTTGACGGTAGTAGCTAGCCAGGCGGACTGACGTTCCAAGATATTAAAGTACCTTCTACGGGTCTGATTGTAAATTTGTTTTAACGCCATCTATATTCGTACTTCTGAAGTATGGACATTTTTTTGTTAATTGTAAAGAGTATTTCAATAAAAGAAGTGCGATTACTTAATGAAATTAACTTTGTTAACATGATATTATTCATTACCCTGTGTAGGTAGCAGTTTTAAATATTTGTAATTTTTTTACTATTTATTTATGTAAAACATATCTTCCAATAATAAACATTTTCACCAAGAAGTTATGAGATAGCTCATTTTAGTTAAGTATCACGCAATATATCACTTGGAAAGCAAACACATAATTAATGGTCTGTTTGGTATTTCAATTCGTTATTATTTCAGTGGCGTATGACGTACTGCTTGCAAATAAATGAATGTTTCAAATTTTAAAAGTAAATAACATTTATTCTGTTAAAGGCCTCATGGTGTAATGGTTATATTGATGCGACTTCAATTCTCGTTCGTAACCTTTGCGCTCTTCAAGATGATGTCTTTGGACAAGCTTGAGTTCATAAACTTTTTACTAATAAAAAAAATGCTTTCCTTGTATGGTTTCCTTTATTTGTCTTTCGAAAACGAATTGGCCATTTCGTTTTAAACAGTCGTGAGTTACAGGTGCAATCCTAAAGGCACTCAGAGTTCCGTGTGAGACGACAGATGCGTCCTACCCTCAAGCTCCTAAAATCTTGTAAGTACTTCGATTTTATGTACTCTTAACCACCCCCTTTTATTTCCTTTTAGGGTTGCGAATAACAACGGTGGAGTTTTTATTGGACGTTTAAAATACGTTTCAGTTTTCTCGCTGATTGCTGAGTTTTTATTATAGCGAACGAATGGTTTAGAATTACTGCCAGCTTCTATGTAAATATGTTACATGTCTATTGTTTATTTATGGTACTACGATTGGTAATAATATAAATTTAGTAAAGGGTCTTTGTAAATGCCAAAGGAAGGGATAGTGACTCAACCGTCACGGTTGCTTCATCAAAATACGTGGATTCGAACACCGGTGATAAAGAAAAATGTTTATATGAAAAAAGGAATAAAGGGTCTCAAGGGACTCCTACAGTAGTGACCTTTTTGTTTCCGTGATATGGTATACTACACGTATTACCATAGGGAAAATAGGAAAGTAACAAATGCATGAATAAATTATGAAAAATAGCGGTGATAGATTGGATATTAGGTGATTCAAACCATATTGTAAATATCAGAGATACAGATTTATTGAAACCATATGACAATCACAATGATACAAATTTATGTCATTATTATTTTAATAAAAAAAACGCTTTTTGTTGTAGTGAGACGTAGTAGTAGTCAATCAATTCCAGGCAGAAGTGTAAAGTAACATCGAATATTATATTTAATGATGGATTTCCGCAAGGTAACACCATCTTCAAACAAAATTTATGTCAATCATATGATAAATAGCAGTGATATATAATCATTCTTACAATATGAAATATAGCAGTAATGCATGGTGTTTCATGCGTTTTATGTATTGAATTATTTTGGTAGCTACATTTATAAGCTAGTTTTGCTTCTAAATTTAGCGTGGTATCACTATTATCAAGAAAATAACAGATAGGTAAGTTCAATTGAACATAAGATACAAATAAAAACATTGTGTAATGTGATACGTTTCGAATTATCTCGAGCGTGGCTACTTAGAGCACGCAATGTTTGAAATTCGATGCTGGGTCGATTTACCACGACACGTGACAAAGGTTCAAATGACTTGATAGAACTTTGATATCATACGGGGCACTGGAAACTCATCGTTACATATACCTCAAAGAGATACTTTAGGTGAATGTTAACAAAAAATAGTTTTTGTACCTTATAGTACCATCAATAAACAAGTACTTTGTATACATAATTGTATTTTTTTAAATTACTATTTAAAAATTATGTTTAGTGAGATTTTGTATAAATATGGTAAGATCCTAAGTAAGGAATGGAATAGTAGAAATACAACAGAACTTAAAGAGACCGTATATCAGGATGTACTGAAAAATGTCATAGCATTGATTTTCTTTTGGGCCAAAACTGCTAATATTAATGTACTTGAAATATAAAGCAGAAATTGAGTAACATTATTAATTTTACCTACACCAAGATTATTACCCAAAGACCATATAAAATAATTTGCTATTTAATCAAATACCTTTACTATCGAATATTTTGTACCAAGGTCTCATCATAATGTTTTGATTTGCTGAAAGTTTGGGTTGGCTTACTGATGTCGTCGTAACTGAAGGTATCGTCACTACAAAGCTTGAAAATAATATTTGTACTAATTTTTATGATACTGTGAAGGTGTTGAATGCTGCAACATCTGCTGTTGAGGTACGATAGTGTGTTATACAAAGCTTATCCTCCCCTAAGTGCATTTTGTGGTTGCGGAAATCTCGGCTCGCGCTACTTGCCTACACGGTACATCGTGGATATACGAGATACTACTTACGAAAAAGGGATTTAAGCGAATGTTATATATAATTGTTACTTATTTTTACTGTATATAAAAACTATGATTACCAGTCTCGTTTTATCCACACTTTTGTTATTCGCGAAAATTACCTGCAGATATTACTACTAATATATTAGTTACATTGATGTATAAAAATTTAATATATAAATTAATCCATCGTCATCATCATCCACCTCTAAGAGATTGCGGGACGGTATATAAAGTTTTTATATTGCTTTTAATATATTCAAAGATGCAGTTTCCCTTAGACCTCTGGTCATTTATTAAATAGTTTGCTTAACGATATCTTTGAAATTGATCGATGCTTTCTCAAGGTTGAAATTGAATAAAATTTGAAATATGTAGTCATAAAACTACAAAAACATAAAACTATACAAGCAAGCGACGATGGCTCAGTTAATAACATGGAGTATCGCGTCGATGGACGTAGGTTCAAATTTATGCAACTAAATCGGAGCTTCCAGTGAAGGAAAACAATGCGATAAAACCATAATGGCTTTCTCTGAGTCCGTCTGGGTAGCTACCACCCTCAAGTTGTAATTCTGTAGCCAAGCAGTTGTTGGTCTGTTCTGGCAGCAGCACTTGAGATTCAGCCACCTCTAGGTTTATCATGCTTACAATTTTAGACCACATCGTCATTTAACATCAGATGAGATTATGGTAAATCGCTATAACCTATAAAGTATTTGAAAAATATATGTTTACCATAAATAAATGAATTCGGCAAGTACATATGCTGGCGTAGGACTGTAGTCCGGTGAAGCTGTTAAGACCTTACTAGGTCAATAGCGTAATCAGTTCGAAAAAAAAATATGCTGGCAAAATGTGTGTCTCACGAATTCTTATATGTATGAATAACTAGCTCAGTTTAGCTTAGACAGATTCGCGGTGCTGCATTCAAGGAAACAGCCCAAAAGTTCGTCTTAGTAGTCCGACGAAAGTCCTGTGAAGGCCCGTCAGGTCAATAGCGAAGTCCGTTGGAAAAAAATATATTTACCATAATATAAAATCTTTTAAAAACTACTCTTACAAGCCGTGTCGCGTCTCGGGTGCCCTACGGAGGGCATTTGATTTAGATAACGGTCCCTCTTATAGCTAGGATCGAAGACGGTACCTCTACACCCTCCAAGGCTTACATGAGTCAGCACGCTGAACACAATAGACGGCGTGTGGAATTGAAACACTTCAAAGAGTTCTATTTAAATAAACAGTCACATTTAGAGTTTCTCGAGTTGAAAGCTTTTGTGAAACATTCTTATGTATACGTTAACAATTCTAAGTAAAATGAAAAAGCCAGGAAAAGTGACGATTGAAGTCAGGAAATCAATAATAGCTTTATAATAAATATTTTGAAAGCGGATTCATTTAAGAACATACATAATATTTATATGGTGTAATATTGAGGATTAAAAAAAATAAACTTAAAAAGAAGGTTATTTTAATGACTGAGTATTTTTTTTTCATTTTAGAAGTGAAACTGCTTTTATGGCGGTATGAATTGGATTTTATGTAATGGAAATATGTAACGAAAAAGAAATAGTTACAATGTATATATAGGTTTTAGGCTATGAGAGAATGAGATAGATTGCGTTTCTATATAGTTTCCCTATCCTTCGTCTCCTATTTATGCTTGGTTTGTAGCAGTCTGATTCCAGTATATTATATTCTTAATGTACTCGAAATATTTACAAAGAGAGAGAGAGAGTCAGAGAAACGTTGAATAGAGTGATTTTCTTAAAAATGAATCAGAATACTAAGTTTCACTTTTACCGCGTGTGTATACGTACTCTATTTTTTATTGAAACAGGACAAAGTTTCGATGCAATAATATATTTACAATCAATTGCGGTTTACACCAACCTACTAACATCTCTGCAATTGTTTCATTGTAAAACGCGACAAGCTAACAGACATTCATTGTAACGGGTCGGTTATATATGTTAACTATTCTGTTACATAGTTGCCGTCAATAATAGACGAAAGATTATATATAGATAGACAAAGGAAATTAACTAATCTCGAATTACAAATAACACCCGTGCTAAACTATGAATTGAGAAAATAAATAATTATGCTAATAACAGTTATTGAAATAGTTTCGTGATACTTATACAGACTTGTATATTGACTATAGTGTCTTATACAGAGGGGTATAAGCGTAAAAAATTCAGCAAACATTGCCTAATAAATGCACATGGAACATCCGAGGCGACGGTTCCCCTTAAACCCTACTCAAGCTACGTTTCAACTTTATCAGCGTATTCTTCTGAAATCATGTTCTACTGGACAGAGAAATGATTGGAGACGATATTTCCTAAACTATGCTCCTTGAAATATTTAACACAAGAACTTGACTCCATTGAAACTCATTGTTTTATTTCTGAAATAACTTTTAAGTTTTAGCGTTTGAGGATTGTGTCAGCTGTGTCGGAACCAATTCAGGTCACTTTTCCATCGTTCCCAGATTATTGCGTCAATATAATGGCCTGGCTAAAAAATGTCACACCAGAAATATATTTGGCGACTCACTTTTGCATTTAAAATGTAAAATTAGCAAATTAATAGCTTTTATTTTCATTGTGCAATAAGTCATTACATAATATTATATTGGTTCTATTTTATTATCTTGTTTTTTACTGGTTTCAGCATGAATGGGTCGGCTCGCCCGGGGTAGTACCACCCTCTCATAGAAATCGAAGTGAAGTAACAGTGCTTGCATTGTTGCGTTTCGTTCGGTCAGTGAGAGCGCCGGAGACCTACCTGCCCTCCCCTCTTCTTCCCCTTTCCCCAAACACAGGTTGGCAACGCACTTGTGACTCCCCTGGTGTTGCCAGTGTCTATGGACTTAACGTCAAGTAACCCGCCTGTTCGTTTGCCTCCTATGATATAAAAAAAAAATCCTTTATATTATTATTATCTTCTGTACTGTATCTTTATAAATGTTGTAATCGACTGTAATTAGTAGCATAATTAATTTTAACAAATTTCATGTACGTTATAGCTAATCCATTATGTTCTTATTGCCGATTCCTTTCTGATAAATAAATAAATAAATATATATTCTATAACAATGTTATAAAATATATATTTACTAGCGGACCGGGCGGACGTTGTCCTGCCTTGAAAACAAAAAAAATCCTAAAAGTCGATCGCAGCGCCACCTGCCGGGTCCAATTGTGAATCTAAACCATTCTCGAATCTCCACGAACACACACAAAAAATTCATCAAAATCGGCCAGTCGAGGAGGAGTTCAGTCACATACACACGCACACAAGAAATATATATATTAAGACTAGCGGACCGGGCGGACGTTGTCCTGCCTTGAAAACAAAAAAAATCCTAAAAGTCGATCGCAGCGCCACCTGCCGGGTCCAATTGTGAATCTAAACCATTCTCGAATCTCCACGAACACACACAAAAAAATTCATCAAAATCGGTCCAGTCGTTTAGGAGGAGTTCAGTCACATACACACACACACAAGAAATATATATATTAAGATTTATTTATCAGAATAAATCTAATGGGTGATTGGTTCTAAAATGCAGCTGCCGGAACACATCTATAGGTTTCTGATGATAGATTTTCAACTTAAGGGTGGTAGCTATTAAGGCGGCCATTAGAAAAAACTCAATCGTTATCGTTTTATCATGATGTTCTCCTTCATTGAAAGGTCCGGCTCATACAGATATACTTATACAGTATAATAAAACTCATTTTTATTTTTTTATGATATTAGAATTTGTTACATAGACTTGAAGGTCAGGGTTGAATATCGTTCATCAAACAGTCTTTTATTTATTTGCAATGCATAGTGGTGTTCTTTATTCAGAATAAACAATATTTTTGCATTATTATTTATATTAGTGTTAAGTTTGTGTTAGCGACTTATTTCGCGAGAAAATAGTTATTTTACTTCATGATAGTAGTCATTAAATCGCGTTTTTATTGAAATAAATTGTAGACTATCTTCTATTTTAGCACCTCTCTACAAAACTAAAGTTACCTCTGCTTACGTTTTATCATCTTTAACCTAAATAATACTTTTAATGATTTCTGTATATAGCAGCAATAGTTTTGTCAATAATTTACTTCCGTCGCAGATGTTAACCCGATTGAGTAATAGACGCTCCAATCTTACTCGTATCGTATGTATAGAAATTTAAAACCGTGTAGGTAGAAAGTAAAAAAATAAATAAACAGCTAAGGCGACTCTATAGGTGTTGTTTTTCTAAAAGAATATTATCGCACGTCAAGAAGCCGCTGGCCGCGCGTGGATCCTACGAACATCCTGAATAAATTCCACAGACTCCATTAAAACGTCAGTCTGAGCTCCGAACCATTTGTGATATTGCCGGATGGTCACCTTTACAAACTTTTGTGTGTTAAATATACGAATTAGAGAATATTTTAAAAATAAATCTACACTTCTATACTAATATTAAAAAGCTGAAGAGTTTGTTTGCTTGATCGCAATCTCAGGAACTACTGGTCCGATTTGAAAATGTATTTCAGTCCTTGGGCCCACTCCTGTGGAGCATGGGCTACTATTGGGTGCTCCGCGGCGCGCTCCCTTCTGGATGGCGCCTCATTTGCTACGCGAATGATACTCTAGTCGTAGCCCGGAGGGGAGGGAGGATCGAAAGAATAGTTGCGCCTAGCCACGGAGGCTGTGACCCTCGTGGTCGGGCGTATAAGAAGGCTGGGTATCGAGGTGGCTCTCGATAAGACCGAGGCTCTAATGTTTCATGGGCCTCGGCGAAGGCCAATTCTGGGGTCCTACATTTGTATGGAGGACGTCCGGGTCAGGGTGGGGACTAAGACGAAGTATCTGGATCTCACCCTGGACGGACGCTGGCGGCAGTTTACGCGCCTCCTCCCGCCACCGTAGCCAAACTTAGGGAAGATGAGTCGGGAGGTCCATATTCCTATTGCACAGGTCCGGCGGAAGGAGGAGACGGCCAATGTGCACTCGGTCGTCTCCTGACAAGGACGGGGCTCGGCGGCGGTCTTTTTCTGCTACTAGGCCGACTGCTGGGGCGGCACGATGAAGTCTGTAGAGATCTTGTGTCGCCTCAACTATAGCGGCAGACGGACACCGTGGAGTTTTAGTCCGTGAGCGTTGAACTTTACCCACTCTCTTCCCCGAGTGGGTGGCGTATACATAAGGGATTTCCCCACGTAAAAAAAAGGTGTCGTTAAATCTATACATATAATAACAACTAGCGGGCCCGGCAGACGTTGTCCCGCCGTGATTATAAAACAATCCTTAACAAATTATATACCAAAATGTTCCTCATGAATCACTTTATGCACTGGTGAAAACCACATGAAGATCCGTTCAGTAGTTTTTGAGTTAATCGCGAACAGACAGACAAACAGACGCGGTAGAGGACTTTGTTTTATACTATGTAATGATAATGATAATAATAAAGTATCTGTATATAATATCAAAAAATACTGATTGAGTATAAAAGTGTACACGATACTGATAACAAAAATGCAATTTTTAAAATTTTTGTCGGTCTGTCTGTCTGTTTGTTCCGGGTAATCTTCGAACCGGCTAGACCGATTTTAACGGGAATTTCACTAGCAGATAGCTGAAATTACAGCGGGTAACTTAGGCTACCCTAAATTAGACTAAATTATATAATTAATAAAATTATACTAGCTATTAACCGCGGCTTCGTCCACAATGCTATCTCCAAAACGGTTGGACCGATTTTCATAGGACATTCACCAACAGATAGCGAACATTATAAAAAGTAATTTAATTTATTTTAATTTGGACTTGCTGTTCACCGTGGCTTCGCCCGCAGTGCTATCTCCAAAACGGTACGATCGATGTTTACGGGACTTTCACCTGCAGATAGTGGACGTCATAACAAGTAATTTAGTTTATTTTAGTTTAGATTAGCTATTAACTGTGGCTTCGCCCGCAGTGCTATCTTCAAAACGGTGTGACCGATTTTTACGGGACTTTCACCGGCAGATAGCGAACAGTATTAAAAGTAATTTAGTTTATTTTAATTTAGACTAGCTGTTAACCGTGATTTCGTCCGCATGAAATTTAACAAAAATATGTTGTTCACTGTAAACATGTGTGTAAGACGTGCGTTGTACTGAACTCCAAGAAAAAGTATAATTGAAATTCATATATCTGTATCATCGTTTTCATTTTGGCGGCCATTTTGTTTTATTTACTGCGCTTTCGTCCACATCATTCAGAAACCATAGTAATATATAAGAATATTGTATCGAGTTCAATGAGCACTATTTCAATTGTCGAATATTAATAAGTGCTTAGACAGATATAAAGTCTTATATCTTGATTTATATTTATGCAAGATTTCAAGACGTCGGCTCATATGAATGAGCCAGAGAGAGATGAGCCATGAGAGAAATGTTGATTTGTAAACAATGATATTTACAAATCAACATTATAATTATTAATAGTAATTTTGAAGATAGAAGGGGTCTTTCTAATAAGATATCAGACCATAAACGTATTATTTATAGAAAATATGGGCATATTATATCATTATAATAACATATTTAAGGCGTTGTTTCATTAGTCCTTTATACAGTGTAAGTGAGCACTGAGGTGGGTATATGGTGGGTATAGATATGGTGGGTTAAGGTACCAAATATGTTGCTGATGATAAACCTCATTTGATACATTGTTAGTAAGTGGTAGTATATGTAATGTATACGTTACATGTTACTGTAAATGGCGTGCGTGTTGTACTTACAATTGTTTTCAAAGAGCATTTCTATAATTGTACATGTTCTCACAATTTTATATTAATTTAATACAATTTAAAGAAACGCGTTGGAGCTGCAGGTAGAACTAGTAAGTAATAAATTACATCTAAATCAAGTAGTACGGTGAAGCTGATAAAACCTTGCCAGGTCAGTAGCGTAGTCAGTTCGAGAAAAAAAAACATCTCAATCATTTTTAGAAATATCTGTCTGTCTGTTTGTTTGAACACGCATCACTGCTAAAGTACTGCGTTTATGAGGAACCTCTAAGAAAACCATAAAACATATCTTTAGTCTTTGTTTCATTAAAATCGGTTCACTCTATCAAAAGTTATTGTAATTTTAATGACGATGCGAGTTAATTACGAGAGAAAAGTAGATAAGAAAATACAGTTGCATACTTAACACAGTGAGATGGCTTTATTAGTCACTTTTGTACATAAGGTATTCCACGAGGATGAAGTCACGGGCACAGCTAGTTTTTTTAATATAAACCAGGATTCTATTACGCCAAGTTCCATTTCATTTTAGAACTACAGTGTGTATGTAGCCTTACTTTTAATAAAAATGCGAGGAGGTTTTCAAAGGAAAGGTAATCAACTTTCCCAGTATATTTTTACGGTATCTCATCGGAGTTTTAGTATAAAAGGCTTAATTACCGATGATCCGATAACCGTCGAAGTTTTCTTCAGGAAATTCATAACGTCGGGTCTCTTTAGCGTAGACCGCCTAGGTAGTTCGAAATCAAAACTTGTACGAACTTGTTATAGGGGTATTTAAACTTTTGAAATATTATAATATCCGTTTTATAAAGGACCGATCCGGTAAAGTTTTTATATGTTGTGGCTTTCATATCTTCTTCTATATTGATTGCTAGCTCCTGCTCGCGACTTCGTCCGCGTGCAATAGTTACTTCGTGCTAAAGCTAACAGCGGAGGCTCTCAAAAGAAAAAAAATCCCCGATTTTGAAACATTCTTCATTGGTGCTTCGCTCGTATTCTTCTTAGCGTGATGATACATAGACTACAGCCTTCCTCGATAAACGACATATTTATCGATAATGGCATGAATAACATTTTCAAATCGGACCAGTAGTTCCTTAGATTGGCGCGTTCAAGCAAACAAACTCTTATTTATTTATTTATTTACACATTATGCGATAAATACGCAATGGCGGACTTAATGCCTAAGGCATTCTCTGCCAGTCAACCATTACTCTTCTGCTTTATAATATTCAAATGTAGTCCGGTAAAGCTGTGAAGACCTTGCAAGGTCAATTGCGTAGTCAGTTCGAGAGAAAAAAATATTCAAATAGACATATAAATAAAATGTATAGAGTCCTACGGTTGTGTGCGCATCATTATATGCTACTTTCGAACAATTTATTTTAGATATTTGATCATTATATAAAAAAATCACATTTCTTATATACAATTCTTTTGTCCGTGTGTATGCGACTGAACTTCTTCTAAATGGTTGGATAAATTTTGATGAAATTTTTAGTGTGTGTTCTGGTGTATTCAAGAATGGATTAGACTCACAATTGAACCCGGTAGGTGGCGCTGCGATTGACTTTTAGGATTTTTTTGTTATTAAGGCAGGACAACGTCCGCTGTGTCATATAGTATGCTCACATAATTATAAAGTTATTAAAATTATAAAGAGACTACGCGTTCGTCGATGCTTATTTTCTTATCGTAGAGGTGATGTAATCGGTGTGGTACGCATACGTAGGAAAATGTAGGCGTAGTCACGGGCATCAGCTAGGTATTATGCATTTTTTCAATTTCAGATAAATAACTAGACTTTAATAATAACGCTGTAGGTATTTTTCAAGTGGATGTCTTGTAGGTACTGGTCTTTGACTGTAATATACTAATTACTTGTTTTTAGAGATATATTTGTTAGTACCCGCGACCTCGTGCATGGCAAATTGATTTGATTGTTTCAAGGGATTTACGTATTTCAGTTGAATAAATTTTGGGAACTCTATACATTTATCTTACTAGTAATTTTGTCACCACTATTCTATCTTTATAACTCTTTTTACCGGTTTAAGTTACCTCTGCTAAATTTTATCATTACTGCTTAACCTCTGTAGAAAAGTGTAGTGATATGTTGCCAAGATATTAACTTGAAATATCAAAATCGGTTTATCCGTTTCAGAGATTAACAAACTTCAATTAATTATATTTATATGTACATTATATACAAGAACACGTTGAATATAAGAAGTTCAAGTCCACGTCAGAAGTGGGATACAAAATGCATCACAAAAACATTATTTGCCATTTAATTTTTTCAGCTGAACCCTAAGCCCCTATGGGCTGTTAAGCGACAACTGGCGAGTGTTATCTACTAACAAATCTAATTTGTCCATCCTTCGTTACGTGCAGTTTTTTGATGGACGATTTTAAAACGCGGTTTTCAGTATTGCGTGTACATACACTCGAAAAATGGTAATTGGTTCGAATTTGAAGTGAAAAATCAATTCAGCCGCGGACGTAAAAATAGATATTTAATAACAATATTAGTGCATTTTTTTATTTTCATGTAAAAGGGATTTAGATTTAGAGCTTTTCTGTTAACAAATATTTATTTTATAATTATTCTAACAAAGGGCGTTTGAAATGTTTCTATTCTTTTGGACTACTGCGGAAGGATGATAAAATTCAGTTTTAAATTTTTCACTAAAATATAAAGGCAATTAGGAATAAATAGAGAAGTGATTCCACCAGGTCACTTCCCTTTTCACAATTTTTTACTACCTACCTTATAGATTTTAAAGTTTGATCTCATACTTAGGTAATATTAAATGACGATGTGTTTTAAAATTGTATTGGGCTTATACCTAGTAGAACGACTGACTTTCTTTTTTTTGAACAGGTGGGTCACCTGATGCTAAGTGATCACCACCGTCTATAGATACTAACAACTCCAGGGGAGTCGCTAGTGCGTTACAAACCTGTGTTGGGGGAAAGGCGTAGGAGGGGGATAGGAGAGGGGCGGGGAGGAGCGGTGGACCTCCGGCGCTCTCACTGACCGAACGAAAGGCAACAATGCAAGCACTGTTACTTCACATCGGTGTTTCTGTGAGAGGGTGGTACTACCCCGGGCGAGCCGACCCATTCATGCTGAAATCAGTAATAGCTTCAGCGTGGCCCTATCGCCTCTAGAACCTACCATTTACCTACTAATTTATACTATAATTGATTTATATAAATAAGTTTAAAAGTTGTCGTCGATATTTAGTTAAAAATGGAGTCTAAATTTAGTACAATTTATTCGTACGTGGAATTATTTTAGACTATATAACATGAGTGTATTTTAGTCGAGCGCGGCAGACTCCCACCTAATTGACGGGTGGACGGACGCAGGACGCGGCGTGCATTATTCACTCGTTGGCTCCACTCAGATCGATAACCTGGAGCTCTACCATGACTTTTGCTATTTGTCAAACACGAAATGACATTTCCTATACACCAAGTTCATTTTCCCCGCGATCATGATGGCGGCGAAGTGTTAAGAATATTATTTCGCATCCAGAAGTACATTACTAATATAGTTTTTTTTTTTGTTAATCTAAGATCTTCTCGTGCTACTATAAGTTGCTACTAGATCGCGCTGTAGTCCGTAAACAATTATAACAAATAACAAAAAGGGTAGAGTGTGTCGTATAGACACATAATAAAAGTGAAACTTTTGGATCACAGGGAAACATTTTAATTGAAAAACTGAGTGTCTGTTCACACGCGGTATAAGTAAGACTTAGTAGTGTTTAATTTTTAAGAGAAGGAGATGATACGTGGAGGTGATAAACATTAATTATCAGTATTATTTTGTGATATCTTAATATGTAACCACAGAGTAACGAAGCTGCGAGTAGTCTTAAGCGGTTTCATAATTCTATGGTAATAACAATGTTAACAATATACAGTACATATTTTTTTTTAAATTGTGAAATAGTCACTTCGGTTCAACAGAAAGTAATGTGCTATATATTTCCATGTTCTCTCTCCCTCTCTTTGTATATATTTCGAGTATATTAAGAATATACTATCACATTCTCTCACAGTCTAAAACCTATATATGTATATGTTATAATGCTATCTGTCTTTCGTTACACATTTTCGTTTTATAAAATCCAATTCCCATCATCCCAATAGTAGTGTCACTTCAAAAACGCGTGCAAAGCCGCGGTCACAGCTAGTTGTGATATAAAAATTGAAAGCCGACTAAAACTGTTCGTATCAAAGGTTCAAAAAGACATTTCAGAATAAATAAAATAATGATACCGAAAAATCGCTTACATATTTCCTTTACGTCCCTGACATCAGCATCAAGAGCCCCAATGTTGAAATTATGATTTACGTATCACGAACTATTTTATCTTGACCCTTTAAATAAGGAAGCATACATAATTGTTCATAGATTTCCAAGGATGATTTTGAAAGTCGAAGGTCTGGATACGATGGTGTCGCAAAGCCAGGTTTGGTGACATTTGGCTAAGGTTGAGCCCCGTTGGAGGGATCGCGTCGTAGTGTATGCCAATGTAAATATTATCGTTTGCTGTAAGCTATGAGATGATAGCGTTTTATTAATACTTACTCATAGTATTGTTTATTACTTACTTCGACTGCGTCGTATATTATCTTAACTGTTTTGTTATATGTCAAAGGGATTAGACAGCGTTTTATGCTAAAACTCCCTTGACTTTTTTCGACATTTCCAACAATTATAGTTATATTTGAACCAATTTACACAAAATCTTGATAAATTATATACCTAAAACTTTCTTATGAATCGCTCTATCGATGAATGAAAACAACATGAAAATTCTTTCAGTAGTTTTTGAGTTTATCGCGAATAGACAGAATACAGACGAGTCGGAGGACTCTGTTTATAATATGTAGTGACTAGCTTTTGCTTGCGACTTCGCTGGTTTTAATCTAGATTTGATCTAAACCACGAGAGCAGTACTTTTTTCTTAAAAGTACTCAATGTCTATTTGTGTACTTCTGATAACGTGTTTTGTATAATTTCATGACGATTAGTTGAGTACTTAAGGCGTGATAAACAAACAAACGGAGATTTTGACGGGATCTTGGAATGTCATGTAGTGAATTTTATATTAATATTGTAATATTGCTGGTGTTTTACGTACCATAGTTTGGTTATTGTGCACAAGATTATGGGAAAGAATACCGTGGAGGATGGATTCTAACATGCCAAAAAACTCTCTGGAAAGTTCTAACAAGAGAACTACCATCTTAACTTTTAGTTAACTTAACTAAACTTAACTTAACTTTAGTTAATTGAAATGATCGCAAGAAACTTGTAATATCATTACCTACTCGAAAATGGTAGTAATAATCTACTAAATGGTAGTAATAATCTACTAAAAGATTGGTTGACAAAAATAGTATGAATAAAGACAAACAAATTCATTTTCGCATTTATAATATTAGTAAAGATTTTCCCCTAATTCACACCTTAAGAATCTATAGATATATGCATACATATCATTACATAGTATAAAACAAAGTCCCTTGTCGCGTCTGTCTGTCTGTCTGTTCGCGATAAACTCAAAAACTACCAAACGGATTTTCATGCGGTTTTCACCGGTGGATAGAGTGATTGATGAGGAACATTTTAGTATATAACTTGTCAAGGATTTTTTTTATAATCAGGGCAGGACAACGTCTGCCGGGCCCGCTAGTATATATATATATATATATTAAAAACTCAGAATATTAAAAAAAAAGTAGATATCGATAACAGTGCCATCTACTGGGTTCAATTATCTCAAGCCATATTTACAAAAACGCCATCAAAATTGGTCAATCTGTTTAAATGGAGAAAAATTAGGGACATACACACACCGGAACTTTTATATATAAATATAAAGTTTAGTTAAGCGTAAAATACAAACAAACTTATTTTCTTGTTTACAATATTAGTAAGGATGTATGTACTTGAGATAGACTCTTAATTAATTGTGCAGGCAAAACATTTATCGTGTTATTACAAAAAAGTTAAATACGTATTAAATACTTGGTTTAAAAAAGTTTCCTAATAAATGCACCGCGCTCGCCCGAGGCAAGTTCGCATTATCCTTTTTCACAAGTCTACACTAACGTAACCAAAGCGAGACAAAAGAACAAGATGTCGACCGCGGCGAATTTAATATGAGACTTTTTTAAAGCCAGGGTTCAATACGTATTTAACTTTTTTGTAATAACACCGGTATAGGCTAACAATAGGTACTAGTTTAATAGTACTCGTTGAGCCTTTTTTAAGCCTTCATGTAAACGACAGAGCTTTCTCTATGCTTGTTATTTACATAACGTTAGCTCAATACAAAACTTCCTTACGCTCCGATTGCGCTATATCGCTTCCGCTCCTAATTTGTTCTGTAAAGACGTATTCCCAACAGACTACCGCAGTCTGACGCTTTACCATACGCTCATGACACTGCTGTTCTATTTCGGTCGTCAGTCATAAATGTAACCACACCTTTATTATGTTTGCCAACGATCTGAATTACCGCCAATCGGGTGTATACGTAGCGATTAATATTAATATGTTAAAGTTATCGCCATAGACCGAGTACATTATAATATGTTGTTCCCGTTGACTAAGATTGGGTATATCTCGGGTAGATCTGTATTCCGGTTGACGCTCTTATTATATATTTGTAGTATATACGTTGGGTTATTTCATTTGAAACGACAGCTTTTTTTTCGCTGATACCCGGAAATATCGTTCTCGATGATGAGAAAATAATTCCCCTCATAATTTGAGCCCTTCATTTGAATCTTAATTACCTAGTTATTTTTTTATTTTGAATTTCTCTATTTCAAAGCATGTATTTTAAATCACTTTTTTTATTTCAATAACAGTGCCTCCTTTTAAAGTACCTTCGAGCCGATAGAGTTTGTGGATTTTTCAGGAAAAGTGACTTTGTTTTCTCAAAAACTTCTTTTCCATTCCAGGATGGTTCAGAACGGGTCTGGCAGCCGGTGGTCACACTCGGCCAGGTCTCAAGATCCTGGGACCTGGGACCTGGGATCAGGATCCTGCAGGATAAAATCGAGGTAAATTTTAGGTGGTAGAGGCACGCGGACGCTATTACTGGATTCAGCATGAATGGGTCGGCTCACCCGGGGTACTACCACCCGACACACAGAAAACCGACGTTAAGTAACAGTCCTTACATTGTTGTGTTTCGTTTGGTCAGTGAGAGCGCCGGATAACCACCTCCCCTCCCCCTCCCCCCTTCCCCACTCGTCCCTGCCCCGTACTCAGGATGGCAAGGCACTTGCGACTCTCCTTGTGTTGCATGTGTCTATGGACGGTGGTGATCACTTAACATCATGTGACCCACATGTTCGTTTGCCTCCTATGATATAAAAACAAATACAGAACATTCTTGTTTAGATAATAGATATAGAATATAATAATAAGAGATTCAATAGGAAATAATTAAAACCAATAATAAAATGAAATATCTCAAATATTATCTCTATTGTGCTTATATCTCTGTTTATCCCCTCAAGGGTTTGTGTATCTCCTTTTTACCGACCAGTGTCCATCCTAAGCAAGTCATCCCTAGATATCCCCTCAATGGAGGATAATAGAGTTGGCCAAATGATTTGTCGGATCGATCCCTATTTTAGGAAATTGGATTTGTAGATCGTAGGCGATAACGCGCCGGGGCCCGGAGGCTGAGAGGTAGTAAACGGTAAAAGTTTAGAGGCGCCCTGTTATCACTGATTTGCGTTTATCGATTTGCCTTTGCCGCCTCGGGGACGTGGATTTATGTTCCTGAGTACTTTGATTGGAAAATTAGATTACTGTATTTCAACTACAGTGTTTCCATGTTTTTTATTACAAAAACGGTCAGTCCGAGCAATACACAATATGAGATCTCGCGAATCATTAAAGACTATGTTTCAGGAATTCGGTATCTTAACTCTACCCTCCCAATACATTCTTGTTAATTTAATGTATGTCCCCAAAAACTTAGAA
>AP028435.1:18932305-18974805 GCA_036509395.1 Antheraea yamamai | reverse complement strand
TTTTTTTTTTTTTTTTTTTTTTTTTTTTTTTTTTTTTTTTTTTTTTTTTTTTTTTTTTTTTTTTGTTTTTTTTATTATTAAATATTTCCCCCCCCCCCCCTTCTTCCCTCTCCCCCCCTGTTATTTCTTTTTTTTATATCCCAAACAATATACTACCCGGTGAAGGAAAAAAAACCATAGCATGGTTGTAGGGCTTTTCCTAAGTTCGCCTGGATACCTACTACACTCAAGTTGGAAGTCTGTCGCCAAGCACCTGTTGGTGTGTTCAGTCAGCTGCACTTGAGAGCCGGTCCTCTCTAGGTATAGCGGTGTAAGGTGTCGAATAACATCATAAGACTTGAGACACCCCTGCCAACTTCACCTGCACGTGCACACCCTGCTGAATAATGAACGAGGTAATGGCGAAAGCGGTGTGCTAGGGCTTTGCCACCTGACTGGGTCGCAACCACCATGTATATGGCGAAAAAGCCCGTCGTAGTGATTCGCTTCTGCGGGTCGCGTTTCGGGATCAGCCTGTGCATGTCCAGCTTTTTGCAGGCCGACATGACAACGGTGACCAGCGATGGATAGTATGTCACTCGGTGGTCGCCATTGTTTTTGTATTGTACTGTGCTTACCATCAGGCATAGTGCAGTCATTTTGTCGTGTTACAATAAAAAAAAGCGTGTTTACTGTCTTAAATCACATCGTCATTTAATATCAGATAGATTGTGGTCACACGCTAAAACCAATAACATATAAAAAAAAGGTTTATTTACCTTTATCAATCGAGTTGCCGGTCCGTCTCTGCAGGTTAAATATTCTCTCAATTAGTGGTAGTATTTTAAAGTTCATAAGTGCCACTTCAGAGCCCAAATTTAATATCATCCGATTATAGATATTAAATACGATACAAAAGCAGACAAATTCGCGAGCGGCTACTAGTTTTTAAATATATGAGAACAAAACAATACATAGTCACAACATCTGTTGCCAGACAGCGCGTTGTGATGCGTTTACCGGCGGCTGCTCTTTTCTATTCCCTCCAAAATTACCTTCGTACGTGACCTGAACGGAAATCGTACTGCCATTATTTTAATAGTTTTTCCTTACTTTACCCCAAATACAAAGGTAAGCAGCGGAATAAACGGCAATCACCCTTAATATAAGATTTCGTCCCTTATTTTGGTCGTTATAAGATTTTGTCTTTAAAGGATAGAAACAAAGGGTATGAGTAAATGTTATTATAACATTTTGCAATTATAGTTTATATTGAGTCTTTATATTAATATTTATTTATTTATTTACAAATGTGGATAAAGCAACAGTCAACAGTCACGAATAATATAACAAAAATAAAAAGGAATAAGCTAGACTGAAAACCTGTAAATGTAACCTATAACGCTTAATCTACATACAACTTACACTATTAGTAAGAATGAAAAATTAAAATTAAATTACAGTAAATATGGAGAAACATCTGAAAAACAAAAAAATAAAAGAATAAATGAAAAAGTGAAAATGAATTCATTTGTTAAAACTAAAATTAACGTATGGAAAAGAAAACAAGATGGCAAATATAATTAAGAATATTGAAATATGATCTACTAAATGTTGTTTAAAATAGTCGTGGATATAGAATGTGCTTGACTGTACTTTTAAATTTAGAATATACTAGCGGGCCCGGCAGACGTTGTCCTGCCCTGATTAAAAATAAATCCTTGACAAATTATATACCAGAACGTTCCTCATGAATCACTTTATCCACTGGTGAAAACCGCATGAAAATCCGTTTAGTAGTTTTTGAGTATATCGCGAACAGACAGACAGACGCGGTAGGGGATTTTATTTTATACTATGTAATGATATCATAAGACTTCCAATAACGTTCTTTTTTGTAACATCTAGCTATTACCAAGATGCCAAGCCACGAAGTTATGTAATCGATAATTGCTTAAAATTATAAAGTTTATATTTGAACTAACATATACCATAATAAAGCTCTGGAGACGTTATAGGCGATGGAAGGAATGTAACAACACACAATCCATGTTATTACAAACAAGTTAAATACGTATTGAATACTTGCTTTAAAAAAGTTTGGATACTTACCTGTTAATCCGATCGTTGTATCCTTTTTCGCAAGTCTAACCTAACCTAATTCAAACAGAGATAAAGAGGAAAATGTCGAACGTTCAGCAAGCGCGGTGTATTTAATACGTAAGTATCCAAACATTTTTAAAGCAAGTATTCAATACGTATTTAACTTTTTTGTAATGACACCCAACAAGTCCAATAAAAAAACATCTGTCTATTTTATTTTGTATATTTACCATACCAACATAAATATTGCATATATGTAAAATAACGTATTGTTAATTAAAACATAAAATTATAGTGTAATCATTATGGTCATAAAAAAGCATGACATATATACATAAGAATAATTATCTTGTAATGTGTTTATACGCAAAAGGAAAAAAACAATCTAATTCTAATTACATCTAATACAGATAGTGATTAAAAGTATTGTATCGTATATGTCTACGCCTCTCAGCTTATTTATTTGTACAAACTAATCTATAAACTACTTGACGAATTATCACAAATAACTCGAGAGAAACCTGGAGCAACATAGGGGTTTGGTTTAATTTGCTGATTTACAGATGCTGCGTGTTGCGGGCATGGATCTTCATGACTGTTGCATGGCCAGCTTTTAGTTCATGTCCTCAACTATACCACTTCAAATGTTTTACACAAAATAGTTTTACCGCCTAAACGAGGCCACAGCTAATGTGTGATAAATCACACAAACAGAGATTCTTCCACTTATCATATCACTAGCTTCTGCCCGCGATTTCGCCCGGAATAGTTGCTTTGACCTAACGCACTAACACGCAGCGGATGCTCTCAAAAGAAAAAAAAAAACATTTTTAAACTGTCTTCATTGGTGCTCTCGCTCATATTAGTCTTAGCGTAATGATATATCCTATAGCCTTCCTCGATAAATGAGTTATCTAACACTGTAACATTTTTTTAAATCGGATCAGTAGGTCCAGAGATTAGCGCGTTCAAACAAACAAACTCTTTAGCTTTATATTATTACTAGTAGTCGCGCAGTCCGTTGTCCTGCCTTGTTAATAAAAAAAAATTAAAACTCAACCGCAGCGCCACCTACCGGGTCCAATTGTGAATCTAAACGATTCTCGGATCCACTCGAACACGCACACAAAATTTCATCAAAATCGGTCCAGCCGTTTAGCAGGAGCTCAGTGACATACACACGTACAGAAGAAATTTATATATAGAGATAGATTCGATCTTTTATTTTCTTTTCATAAACATTTTTAGTCCAATAAACCCTAATTACCTTTGCTATGAACATAAAGTTAACATCTCTCAAAATAGAATCTGAAGGGATTTCTTACCTTTACTAAAAATAATATTAGCATGTTAATAACAAAATCTTCATTTAATTTCGTTAATGCAATATAATCTGTATAATTTTTTAATTATATTAATAGCGTTTTGGGCACACGGTCAGCTGTAAAGTTTTACGCGAAAAAATAGGGTGTATAGCCTGCTCCATAGGGTGATATAAACTTGACTTTTGTTTCGTTTTAATTACACCTCGACTGCTGGTGGGGTGGGCAGAGAAGTTAAAAAAGTTAATTAGTTTTAATTTTAACCGCCTTGAAATTTTTTAAGACCGATGGGGGGAGAATATATTTAAATTGGATTATGTTCAGTTCTGTTTATTATCAATACTTATTGCTTTTCATTTTATGAAGTGAAATCTTATTTAGGCGCGTTTATTTTTGGCAGGAGATAAATTTATAAATATGCGTTATGACATGCTACGTAAGCATGACCGGCCGTATTGTGCTTGCGCAGCTGTATCAGTCCTGCGAAGCGTAGTACAAGAGCCTGTGTACATGTGAAACACGGTTTTAGATTGTTTCCAGTTTTCACTTCTGTTTTATGACTGCCTGGACTTTTTTTATTGCCACGCGTAAAACTCACTATACTGTTCCTTGTGGCAAGTATAGTCCAATCCAAAACGAACGGCGACCATCTTGATATCTACAATACACAATCTTTGCATCAAGCCTCTCCAAAATGTATAAATCTATATTTTTCGAATTGACTACGCTATTGCCCTGGCGGACCTTCACAGCTTCAACGGTCTAATGTATAAAACTATTAAGTTCTAGTTTTATATCAATGATACGCGCTTCAAATGATATTTGACTTCATTTTACTCTACCTACATATGACATTATAATCGATCCGTAGTTATGAAATTAGCTGTTTATAGATATAGAAAAAATCAGACACTTTTTTAAAATAAAAATAATATATTGCGTTAGATTAGACGAAGGCGTTTTTTAGATGTACTGTAGCCTTTTCAGTGGCTAAAGTCAAATGCCTTTACTAAAGAAATCCTAGAGACGGGAAGCGGTGAGCTTTTTAAAGCTCTTCACACTATCTCTAAGGATTTGAAATTTTTCCTTTGTAAAAAGTTGTCCAAATTCCAAAAAATGTGGAAATTAGTTAAAGCAATGTCTAGCTATTGGTAAGTGAGGAAGAACATTAAATTGTCACTTCTATAATTTTGATACAGCCTGTTGTGCAGTGTGTGGACATGGGTATTCAATTTAATATCGGTTTAATTTAGTTATACTCAGGCGAATAAAGGACAACGCGAAGAATGATAACGCGTGTGCAACATTTCGTGATAACCCGTGAGTAGTTACAGCTTGAAACCATAACAAACAAACCCAACAAAATCAACCCACAATTATACTGGTAATCTATACTAATATATAAAGCTGAAGAGTTTGTTTGTTTGGTTGAACGCACTAATCTCAGGAACTACTGGTCCGAATTGAAAAAATCTTTCGGTTTTAGATAGCTCATTTACCGAGGAAGGCTTTAGGCTATGTATCATCACGCTAAGACCAATAGGAGTGGAACGGCAATGAAGAATGTTTCAGAATCGAGCAGTTTTTTCGTTTTGATTGCTTTCGCTGCGTGTCAGCGTTAATATTATATACACGTTGCCCTGGTAACGTGGTGTTTCTATCGCAAACATTTTCAAAGATTATTTGGTGTTCCTACGTTAGTTTTGCTTCCAATCTTTTATTTGCAATCTATTTACGTATTATAAAAATAAAGTGTGTGTGAACCGATATAGCTACAAATAACAAAATAATGTTTTTATATTCGGTCGATATTTTTATATTATTATATTTTGTCTGTTTGTTTGTTTGTTCTGGGTAATCTCCAAAACGGCTGGACCTATTTTAACGGGAATTTTACTGGCAGATAGCCGAAATTATAGCGGTTGACATATTCTATTTTATTTGTCTGTGGCTTCGTCCGCATTGTTATTTCCAAAATGGTTGGATCGATTTTCACGGGATATTCACTGGTAGATAGCAGACCTCATAAAACAGTTATTTAGGTTTTTTATTCGCCTTCGGCCGCAGTGGAATATCTGAAATGATTAAACTGATTTTCACAGGACTTTCACTGGCGGTTAACTAACTAATGAGTTATTTTATTTTAAGCTAGCGGGCTCGGTAGACGTTGTCCCGCCCTGATAATAAAAAGAAAACCTTGACTAATTATACCTAAACCTTCCCCATGAACCGTTCTACCTACTGGTGAAAACGGCATGAAAATCCGTTTTGTAGTTTTTGACTTTATCGCAAACAGATAAACAGACAGACCAGAGGACTTTGTTTTACACTATGTAGGAATGAACTGTTACCTGTGCATGCGTTCTTGTGAAATTGATCAAAAATATATTTTTTTATTGTAAACAAGCACGTGAGACGTGCGCTATACTGGACTCCAAGAATAAATGTATGTAATTTGAATTATATTATAATTTTGGTCAATTTGGCGGCCATTTTGTTTTTTTTACCACGTTTGCTTCTACATAACTCAGTGATTATAGCAACGTATAAGAATAACACAATTATATCAACAATATGGACATGTTATATATATATATATATATATATATATATATATATAATTTTTATTTTGTTTTTATTTTTTTTTTTCTTTTTTTTTCCCTTTTTTTTTTTTTTTTTTTTTTTTTTTTTTTTTTTTTTTTTTTTTTTTTTTTTTCAAAAATTTAATACATTATTCGATAATGTATAGTTTAAAATTTTCATTACTTTCTTATATAGTGTTAGAGAGCACTGAGGGTGGTATATGGTAGGTTAAAGTTCCAGGTATGTTGCTGATGATAAATCCCATCCCATTCGATATACAACTCATATCCACATATCTAAGGTACACGTTACATGTTACAGTAGATGAAGTGCGTGTCGTAGTTACAAATGTTTTTAGAAAAGCACTTCTGTAATGTACACACCAATTACAGTTTTACATTTCTTTAATATATTTATAAAAAACGTGTGCGGAGCCGCGGGTGATAGCTAGTTTAATATATATATATATATATATATATATATATATATATAAGCAAAGATAGAAAGGTCCTGTAATCATTTATTGAATATCTGGAGAAGCCAGCAAATAATCTTATTGCCTGTTATACAAACAGTGATACGTAGAATATTCCATGCCTACGTGGTTATTACGTCCTGATCTTTCTTCGAGAAGATATCTTTATTCAGTAAAGAACAATGTACAAATTGTTATTGTTTCTAGATTTTTAATATTAAATGCGATCACTATCAGCTGGTGAACTCATTTGCTACCGAATATAGGCCTCCTTGGAGACCCGCTGTGCCGTATGTAAACACATTGCATTCTGAGGGTTTTATTCTTCAGCGTGTAGAGTGAGTACGAGAAACAGTTTGCGTTCGTCTTCTTTTTCTACCGATCAAGTGATAAGCGGTAGCGATAATTCAACTAATAAGAATTACTTATACTCAAATGAAAAAAAACTATAGTATGGAATAACAATAGCGTGGATGATCTAAAACCCGAACAAAGCAAGACTGATCTCAGTAAATCAAATTAACAAAATTCTTACCTTAAGACAATAGCAGACGTAAAAAGTGTTTAGAATCAAGATGAATTATTAATAAGGGATGCAAAAACGGAAAGAAGAATCTGTTTTAGTAGGAACGTGATAATAGAGTTCATTTATTTTGGAGGTCTATAAATGTGCATACTGTATAAAAATGTAAAAGTTCTATTAGGGCTTCTCAGTCAATGTTCTGCAGATAAAACTACTGGGTTTGAAAAAAATATTTAGAAATTATTAAAATTGTGAATACGGACTCTTAGGGTTTGGAAAACTGAATTATACTAAACAGCTAGTTACAAAAAATCGTTTGAAATATTTTCAAAGCGGCTCCCATTAGTTATTTGTTACTAATTACTATTCCATTCTCGGCTAAGTTTTGTGCTACCATTTTGTTCAATGAAGCTCACTTTAATATTCTATTTTATCTGCACTAGCTAAAATGCTATCAAACTTTTTATTTTAACCTTAGTTCGTACACGTTTACCTGTTTCTAATGGAGACTGGCTAAAAAGAATAATAATTTATATTTACATTTCTATGTATACAAAGCTATCGGGCTCTATCATAGCTCTAAAAAGATTAATGAAATTGAATCCAAATTATTGCCTGATATGCCATATCGCCTTACTCTTATGGCTTACACATTAAATAAGGGAGGCACCAGATGTCGCTCGGGTGACAATAAATTTTATCGCCTTTCTGTGCCTATTCTCTGCACTACAAAACCGTAAGCTCGGATTTGAAACATAAACGTACTCGGGAGTATGTATTTCATATAAATCGCATGCTGTCATTTTTTATTGACGCGTGTTTCGAATTTTAAATTGTTGTTCCATCGAATATCTTTTGTTTGATAATGCAAACATCTATGCCCTTATATCTTTTATTTATCTGTCCATACTCTTGGTGTGTCAGTATTTTTTTTATTAAGAATAGTAAATTATTCTGTTTAATTTTTGAAGTGAGAACTTCTTTAGGCGCGTTAAGCGGTATTTTTATGGTAGGAGATAAATTTATAGTTTCGCGTCATGACATGCTAGTAAGCCTGTAAGCGTAGTATAAGAGCCTGTGTACATCTAATATTGTTATTATGTATTGAGATTGGGCTGCCCATTGTATGTCTAAACCAGACTAATATTAATAATTCCAATGAGTATACAAATTATAAAACTGAAATAATTCAGACTATAAATAATTTCAAAATTCATACCACAGTGTTTTAGTAAACAGTGTTTTCACTTTCACTTTCGGTTGCAGTCCTTATGACTGTCTCGGATTTTTTTTTTATCTTAACAAGGTTGCAGATCATCTCACAGAGTTGTTATTTCAACATCTTCTGTCAATTAGCATACAGATTTGATCAAATTTCTATTTTTATCATTATCCTGCGACATATACAACGATGGAGAGGTTTATAAACCAGTAAAAGATTATTACACGATATATTATTATAAAAATCCTAAGCGGAACTTTATAGGGGTTTTATTTGATTTACCACGGGTGGTATGTAAATATGCAACGCTTTTCTATACTTTTTTATGCCTTTACAGTTTATGGGCGTTCTGAAGTATCGTAATGGACGAATTACGCTATTTTTATGCCTAGGATTATAGGGCCGTTTCATATCGTAAATGTTAAAAGTAAGTAGTTGTAGTGTTTTTAAGTAGTAATGTAATAATTTAGTTCAGAAAAAGACATAAACATATGCGATTTATTTTAAGTAAAGATGTTTTGTAAATGTGATTCATTGATGAAATGATTATACTATAGGAAATAAAATTTAATGGACTAATAGAAATATAATAGATATTTATTGTTTACATAATATTTTATTAGGAAAATATTTTTTTATGTCTTGGGAGGCAAACGAACAGGTGGGTCACCTGATGTTAAGTAATCACCACCGTTCATAGACACTAGTAACGCCAAGGGAGTCGCAAGAGAGGGAGGGGGGCGAGAGGGGAGGTGCTCCTCCGGCGCTCTCACTGACCGAACGAAACGCAACAATGCGAGCACTATTACTTCACGTCGGTTTTCTATGAGAGGGTGATACTACTCCGGGCAAGCCGACCCATTCATGCTGAAACCAGTAATAGCTTCAGTGTGGCTCTAACACTTATAAAAACACAAACTACTGTTACCGCTGTTACAACTGTTAACACAAACTAGATTCTTTTATGATTGAAGTACTGCATACACAATTCGCATCGGTTTCAATAAGGCGATAATATATGAAACAATAAGACTAATATATAATTAATATTGTCACCAAAAAGGCTTACCAATAAATATCTATACTAATATTATAAAGTTGAAAAGTGTTTGTTTGCTTGAACGCGCTAATCTCAGGAACTACTGGTCCGATTTGAAAAATTCTTTCAGTGTTATATAGCTCATTTATCGAGGAAGGCTATAGGCTATATATCATTACGCGAAGACCAATAGAAGCGGAGTGCCAATGAAAAATGTTTCAAAATCGGGATTAATCGTATTATTTAAAAATATTTTCACCTTCAACGTAAACGAAGCCGCGGGTTAAAGTTAACGTTAGCCCAAACTATTCCATGCGGACGAAGTCGTGGGCAGAAGCTAGGTTAGATATATAAAAGTTATTCTTTCATTCCTAATAGATAATTTAGTGTTTTTCGTGTTTGATTATTTGAATTGATTTTAGATGTCAATTGACAGTGTGACACAAATGTTAATATTGAACTGAATTTTAAGCATAGCTCCTTAAACACACCTGTTGGTGACAGATTTCCAACTTAAGAGTGATAAATAGGAAAGGCAGGCATTAGCCTAAGCCCATAAAGCTCTACCATCTTGCCATGTTTTTAATACAATGGTTTCTTTCACCAAAAGTTCATAGTAAGGTTTCGAATCGAAGTCAATTGAATCAGTGTGAATGCGCGAGCCATTGTTGTTTCAAAACTATTAACAACCAGCTGTGCCCGCCACTCCGTCTGCGTTGAACCTAATGTAAGCCAACAGTGACTAATAAAATCATCTGAATGTATTAAGTCCATTTACTTATCTACTGTTATTTCCTATTTAAGTCGCGGCGTCATTAAAATGACAATAACTTTTGGTAGAGTGAACCGATTTGAATGTAACCAAGACTGAATGTTACTCAAGGATATGTTTTATGATTCTCTTGGTGAGGTTTTATCGTGAACGCAGTACTTTAGCAGTGATACGTGGTTATACAAACAGACAGACATTTCTAAAAATGATTGAAATGTATTTTATTATTTATTCCAAGACACCTGCAATAACTTTTTTCACAAAAATCTAAAAAGTACAGACACGTCAGATTTACATCTATAGAAGATAGATCTATAGATCTATAGAAGATCTATAGATAGATATTATATCTATAGAAGATGAAGATGTATAGAAAATAAAACTTTAACTTAATAACTTTAACTTAATCATGGTTTTTTCTTCTTAATTGAATAAATTATTAAATTCTATTTTATTTTCCTGTTTAATTTTATTTTTCATAATTGTACCTTCTGTATTTTTATCCTCTATATTGTGTTGTATATCTATAATAATGCTGTAATCGATGATAATAAGTAACATAAATAATTCTTACAACTTCCGTGTATGTTATAACGTTATATATACCTATTTATATTATCATATAATCCTGTTGTTGATTCTTTTCAAATAAATAAATAAAAATAATAAACCTTAAAAGTAATATTGTACTTTCAGCAAATTAAACTGTTGGCATAACTTGTTTATCATATATCAATACAAAGTCTTAAACGAAACTTCAGTACATAATATTATTTTTTCAGTATAAAGCTTCAATACGCCTACACAAATCATTATAGCAATAAAAACAGAGCGCTTTTTCAAACATCGGTAGGCGTTCTTTGTTACTGTCGCCAATTTATCCGGATCAAAGGGCTTTCTGAGAATTAGCTGAGAACGTGTCGTTGTAGATAAGAATTACCTGGATCTCTTGTTGGTACTATTGGTTTCTAAATCTTTTTTTTTTTTTTTTTTTTTTTTTTTCTCCCCCCTTTTTTTTTTTTTTGTTGTTTTTTGTTTGGTTTTTTTTTTTTTTTTTTTTTTTTTTTTTGGTTTTTTTTTTTTTTTTTTTTTAAAGCGTTATTCCTTTATGGCAGTTTCATTCCGGTCCTCTATCGCCATCTTTAAATTATAATCGACAATACTGCCGCGCCGGAGCGTCCATCCACAACCGCGTATCAGTTACTTTTTTCCCTTTAAAATCTTTTCTTGTTTTCCTTTTTCTCTTTTTATCCCCCTTTACTTTTCTATTTTTTTTCTCTTTACCTCCCCACCCCCTTCCTTTTTTATAGTTTTTCTCCCTTTTTTTTTTTTACCCAAAAAATTTCGGGTTTTGGAGGATTTTTTTCCCCCTATACCCCTATCTAATCTCATCGGTTCATGTGGTTATCATTAAATCAAAGCTTTTTCATAATAAAGTCATACTTACATTGTGATAAAGGTCGAATAGACGAAAACGGTGATATGGTGGAAAAGTGTTTATTTAAAATATACATAGGTAGGGGGCAATACACCATAAGTATCATTCTGAAAATTCGTTATTTTAATGTATATTTGTATGATTTAATATACATATAAATGAAAAAAAAAATGGTAAACTGTTGTACGAACAACTAAAATATCGGCATTGAAATATATGTCCGTTCCCTCGGCGTGGAGCCCTGGAGTACGCTGCTCGCACGATACAGTGACACTTTTTTTTTTTTTTTTCGAACTGACTACGCTATTGACCAAGCAAGGTCTTAACGGCTTCACCGGTCTACGAATATACAGTGACACAAAATCTTACAACACTGCAACAACATTACACATATCACCTCCACACACGTGCACGAACACATGCTTACACATTAAAATGGCAGGGTTTTATTTTTCCCTTACCGAATTGAAATAGTTAAGAAAAATTATCCGACATAAAATACATACAAGAGTTGTCGATGTATGTGTTTGGTACACATATATGTTTCAATAACTCATATAAGTATGAATATGTAGCTTAGCTTAGGTTAGATCAGATAGATCGCGAATTGCATGTATCAACAAACATAATCGCAACAAATAAAATCGGCTGAGTGTCTTAAACGCTCGCCTTAGTATTCCGGTGAAGCTGTTAAGACCTTGCAAGGTCAATAGCGTGGTCAGTTTGAAAAGAATAAGAAGTATTGAAATATTTTTGTTAAATATTATGTTGGATTCCAAGATGTAGGGTCTGCCTATTTATAAAACACAACCTAAATCTTTAAACTACATTAAATAAAATTTATGTTTTTTTAATAGTAAATGGTGCAGTATTTGATTGTGGTAAGAAAAGATAACGTGTTTATTAATAAGGATATCATCTACCTCGATTATATTAAAAAACTCGAGAACGTATTTATTTGAAAACTCTAATCACTAAAACTATCAGATAGACATACAACGTTTCCTACGCAAGAGTCGTGCTTTACACGGGGTTTGCTAAAGATTCCCGAATTGCATTGATTAAATTTTAACATTGTTTAAAACATGATTGAATTTCATTTAAGATTATTTTTCTAACATACGTTTATATGTATTTTTATCTAAATGAGGTAGCGGTGAAAACTATTATATATATATATATACCACAATATTATTTTTTTAAATTATTGTTTACATATTTGGTGACGCCGCGGCGTTGTCGACGTCACCGTGGGCGTGCGGGTGCGGGTTTATCTATGTTCAATTTAAGTGGACTGTATATGCGGGGGTGCTATATTGATATTCAACTATTGCGATCAGTTACGATTAAGGAGAGAAGGGCAGGATGGAAACCTGGCACATACCTCGCGGTGATGCAGTCTCCATGTGGCTAGCCGGCTAGGTGTTTCTCGTTTCTTTCCACCGAGTCTTCTCTCACAAAACACTTATTGTTCATAATAAATGTCGGCACATATGTAGCGATGCGTTTATTTCTCACTCGAACTTGCAAAAACTCAAAATGTAAGCATGCGGCGCGGCTCACAAGCCACTGTGCAAGCCGCGTAAACTACACGACGATAGTGGACGAAGTTCCACAACACAATGGCGGCACCAGTCGAACACTGGCGGCGGCAATCGAAAACTATTGGCGGCGCGAGCGTCGCGGCGAACTAGCATGTGCCATAGTTAAAGGGAAGTGTGATTGGGCAAGACTAGATGGCGTGACCTGATCGCATTAATTGGTCAAAATTCAAAGTGACGCGATTTAATCCATAATGCGGGAATTTTCAAACATACATAAAGCGGCGCAACCAATATTTAAAAATAAAATCAAATGAAACCGCTATGAACACCTAGCTTAAATATATTATGGTGATTAAATAGCTTATCAAGTTTCTGTCTCGACTCGATTTGAAATCGAATAACTTCGAGTACTCGTAACTATAGTAGGAGCATACATTGTGTTAATTTTACAGTTCTTTATCATAATCAACATTTTCTTGAGAGTTAAGACTATTTTATTAATATGGTCACGGCATTACAACGTAATATTTATAAAGGTAATTCCTTGTGAATGCAAGTTTTGCATTCTATCATTAGGGATGTATTCTTCAACACAATAGACATGGGTTGGTTATACTCGTTATATGAAAATGATCAGCGAATATTACCATTTTCAAAAGCATTGATACGCTTATTCCGTATTATTAAATGTTATTATGGTTATTTTAAACTTTATAAGGTATTGTGTTTGCTCAAAATCTCACCTGTCGTTAAATGCATTTGGTCTAAGATGTAAAGGGCTAAACCTATACGAGAACTGACTTTTAAATGCTGCTGTCGGAAACCACATATAGACACTTGGCTACAAATTTTCGACTTGAATGTGATAGTTAATTAAGCTTTACTTATAATTAAGTTAACTATGCTATGTATTCGTCACGATGTGTTATTTCATCGAAAACTTCGATTTGTTAAAGGATGGTCGCTGTACAAATAAAATTAATATTTAAGTTAGTATTTTTGTATTAAAAACAGAACCAAAATGACAGAGGTACTTAATCTATAACATTTACAAGTATTGAGGCTTACAACAAAAACACAGTAACGAAATACTATGATAACTATATATATGCGTTACGTAACATATTTTTTTATACTCTATCGTTGTTATGACAAAAAAAGTTAAATACGTATTGAATACTTGCTTTAAAAAGGTTTCGAATTAAATGAACCGCGGTCGCTGAATGTTCGCCATCTTGCTCTTTTGTCTCGCTTTGGTTACGTTAGGTTAGACTTGCGAAAAGGATAACGCGAACTAGCCACGGGCGAGCGCGGTGCATTTAATTCGAAACCTTAATAAATTAACTTTTTTGTAATAAAACCGTTCAGGTTTTATGATCACAATCTCATCTAATGTTAAATGACCATGTGGTCTAAGATGACCTATTAAACTTAGAGGAGGCTGGCTCTCAAGTGCAGCTGTCTTAACACACCAACAGGTGCTTGGCGACAGATTTTTAGCTTGAGGATGGTGGCTAGCCAGACGGAGTAAGAAGAAGCCATACCACCAAACTATGGTTCATCAGTTCATCGCAATATTTTCCTTAATTCAAAGCTCCGACTCAGATGCTAGGATTCGAATATACGCTCATCGATGCTGTGTCCGAACACACTATCAACTCACATCATCGTTTCATAGCTTCTATATTAGTTACATTTTATAAGCTGGATGTTGAACTGTAATGTTAATGAAGTATACCAATTATACATGAAAATCGTAAGACTGAAAATGTGAAGTTAATAATAACAAGAAATAACAATATAATGGTTAAGTTTATATAAAAAATCATCAGTAGTAAGAGAGACCTCTTCCCATAGGAAGGTGTGGGCATAATCACTACACCAGCTCGAGACGTATTGGCCATTTCACATTCTTAGAAATCCACAGTTCTATGTTTTCCCACATATTGTGGTACTATAATAACATTTCCTCGGTTCAGGTTTCCTCACGATGTTTTCCTTCACCGTCAGCCGATTGAGTTACCAATTTAAATTAGTAAATGTACGCGAATTTCGAAAAATTCGTTGGTACATGCCGGGGTTTGAACCTGCGGACAACGGATTGATATTCTACCGATCAAACAACTAGACCACCACGAATTAACTATAGAAATATTCTTATGCAAATACTTTTGCTTTCCCTATTTGGTATTTAAATTTCTATGTAAATAAAAAAGCATTCGTTTCCTGTTTTTATCCATCTATTATCATTTTAAAATGTATATACATGCACCAAGAGCACTGCAGTAGTGCAAACACGGTTAAAATGCGTGTACCTTAACTTTGAGTGCTCTCTCTCTCAAATCCTGAGAAATCGCTGCGGCTTCGAGCGTCTTTCGACACGTTTTGACAGTTCGGTCCAAGTTACAAGATTGCGAGTTGTAACAATCTTTTTAATTAAAAATGCTCGGTTAATAAGCTTTCTAATTTCGTCTTTCTTTGTAACTACAGTACCGCCCTCAAGACTTCGTATTTTACTGAAAAACAATATTCTTATGTCACTACATTTTTTTTTAACTGTAAATTTGTCATTAGTTTTTAACTTCTATTACAGTTTTTTTTTGTCTCTGTTCATCTTATATTTATGGTAAATCTTTTACGTACACGATAAGATCTTATTTTGAACTATCTATCACCTGGAATTAATTAGCTGTTGCCACATCTCCTTCTAACAAGAATATTTTCATTTTCTTTGTTCCACGTGTATCTGAAGAATCAAAATTTGAAACGAGTTAATACTCGTTAATATATGACCTAAAAGCTCTGTTAGTATTTAGTTGTAAAGAACAAATCATCATCATCTTCTTACCCTTATCCCACCTATGTAGGGTCGGCACAACATGTTTTACTTTTCCACTCTCATCTGTCAGATGTCATCTCAGTATTCACAACTTTTATACGCACATCATTTTTCACACAATCTATACTCTTTTAGGTCTTCCTCTAGTCCTAATCTATAGCTACTCTAATCTTATCCATTCTAGGTAAACCACACACCCATCTTAACATTCTCATCTCTTCCATGTTTAATGTTCTCTTACCCGTCTCTTTCGTAGTCCAGCACTCAGACCCATATAGTATTATCTGTCTTATAATAGCTTTTCACTCCTTCCCGTTTTAGGTGGTAGAGCCACGCTGAAGCTATTACCGATTTCAGCATGAATAGGTCGACTCGTCCGGGGTAGTACCATCCGACCCACGGAAAACCGATGTGAAGTAACAGTGCTCGCATTATTGCATTTCGTTCGGTCAGTGAGAGCGTCGGAGGCCTCCCTCCTCTCTTCTTCCCCTCCCTCATTTCACCTTCCCCCCAAACACAAGCTGGCAACGCACTTGTGACTCCCCTGGTGTTGCTAGTGTCTATGGACGGCGGTGATCACTTAATATCAGGTAACCCGCCTGTCCGTTTGCGTCCTATGATATGAAAAAAAGAGTTTCAACGGGCATTCGTAGGTCACCAGCAACCCAACATACCTATCGCCATTTCATGTACACTTCATAAAGTATAAATGTTAAAATCAATTAAAATATGAGAAGCGATATGTACCAACCACAGTCGATAACACGGATTTCTCTCATTCACGAAGCCCCTCAGATTTACGTCGAGTTTTCCGACGCTAGCTCGCGAGACAACTATACAGTGAAGTACTTATTATGGATTTTTGGTAAGTTACGCCTTCACCAATCTTTGAATTTATGTGTCAGTAAAAAGTCTAAACGACAAACAATTACGTTTAATTTATATATACACACAACTTTGAATTGACCTACTCAGACTTTCACAAGTAATTCAAAAAAGTGTATTAATAAATTTCAAGCGCTACCGTTTACGTTTTAAGGCAACACCTTAACCAGAGTAATGCAGATTGATTCCATCCAACTTCGAGAAGATAGATCAGATTTGTGACGGAGCGACATATCACCTCGGATCCAGACGGTGTGGCGCGGCGCTATAAAATATATCTGAGGTTTTCGTTTACGATCCCTACAAACTGAAATAACTTATACATATATAGTGTGGAAATATACGACGGACATTTAAAATTAAAGCATAACCCTTGGTAGAAAAGTTCATTTTCATTTGTTTTGAAGAGAAAAATTCTTTAGACTCATTGAGGGGTATTTTTTTGGCAGGAGATAAATTTATAATTTCGCGTCATGACATGCTTGTAAGAGTGACCGACTGTATTGCGCTTGCGCGGTTTGTGTCAGGCTAGCAAGGCGTAGTATAAGAGCCCGTGTACATATAATATTGATATTTTGTATTAAGATTGTGCAGTTCATCATATGTTTGATGGATTAAAGACTATAAAAATGTATATAATTATTATTCGGTCTGCCACTAAATATGAAAGACACACTATAATTAATTTAAAAAATCAAAAGAGAACCATTCCATTGTTTTGAGTTTTCACTTCAGTCGGTAGTCCTTATGACTGATTGACTTCCTTGACTTGACCGTCCTTGACTTTTTTTTTATACGTGAGTCTCATATGCCGGTACACATGTGTGTCTCACGAATTCTTATATGTATGAATAGCTACCTTAGTTTACCTTAGATTCCCAGTGTTGCATCCAAGGCAATATCTAAGCCGAGGTTCGGTCACTTTAGCACCCTTAACCTTGTTGCCAAGCGGCGAAATGCCTTAAGCGCTCGCCTTAGTAGTCCGCTGAAGCTGTAAAGGCCCCTCAGGCCAAAAGCGTAGTCAGATCGAAAAAAAAAAAAAAATTTTTTTTATTCTAGCAAATTTAAACCTGTATTAAAAGTAAAAAAAAGTGTGTGTGTACCTATGTACACGCGTTAGAAGTTATACTTCTTTGGCGTAACAAGATAACAATCTGTTCAAAAATTTTATCTTTCGCCTTAATCTACGTTTGTAGAAAAAAAAAAAAAAAAAAACAAAAAACGACGAGCGTACCAACATGCGCGACTAATATCGAGGTTCAATTTCTATTTTGTTGGTAGCTTTTTTTTCGAGACTTAATGAGCGGTTAAGCAGACAGCTTCATACTGTTAATTTTGTGTCACAAAAATTAAAATTTCACTCTCATCATTTTTTCATAACGCGCCTAAAGAAGTATAACTTCAAAAACTTTGTATGAATATATATTAAAATTAATTAATTATTAAGACATGCGGAAAACAGACTTTATTACAGAACTTTAATGAAATATCTAAAATAATGTAGAATTCTCTAAACATCCCGAATAAACTCGTAGTAATATATAAGGAAGAGTGGTGACTCATCGATACGCGGAATTACGACCTATTGAAATATTATCGCTTCGGATATTGTAAACAAACAAGTTTGTCCTAAAAATATCATGCCTAGAAACTCCACCATTCCTTTATACGTTATTTGTTATATATCAAATTTTAATTGCTTTCTAGTGATTCCCCGTTACTATGTTCAAAGCGTTTCAAAGTGTAACCGATGACAGCGCTATTTTGTTCATACTAGCAAATACAAGAAACAACAAAAGGAGGAAATCTACAAGCGGAGTATAAACAGGTATATGAGTAATAAACTGTGAGGACTACCACAGAGTATATTTACAGATCATTCTAACAGTAATAGCAAGTTAGTCCTTCCACTTTTCTCTTTGTGTGTACGAATTGAATTGATTGAAACGGTGGATTACCCAACAGGAGTAAAAATTTTGATTTCATACAACAAATGTAAGTAAATTTAACATCTGTGTTTATCTCTATTTAATTTACTCTTTGCTGATTTTATGTATCCTAAACAAATCAAAAATCGACCCAGTCATCGAGAAAAACCGGCAAGAAACTCGATTTGGTTTATAATTTTTATTATTATTTTTCAGGTAAATTAATTAACATTCCTTTACCCAAACGTCATGTTGGTCTGACAGACCGACTGTGGCTCGAAAAGGTCTGAAGTATTTATTCTATTTAGAAAGTTAAAGAAATCTAGAGCAACCTTTAAATATTAAAATATCGACTCATCCTTATAATATCTTAAGCATTTTAACCGTGGAAAATAGTGACATTACGAGATTTTTTTTTATAATGTTGAGCAAATTTTTTTCTAATCTTTTTTTCTGCAATTTGGAAGGAGCACTATAACATGATATTCTAACTATTTCCGTACGAAACTCGAAAAAAAAGATCGTTTCTTTGGGCTACCTTAATTAATACTCATTATATTTTTTTTAGTCTTGTGCATATCAGTCGAGAGGTGGACATAATAACGGAATAAAGAGATATAATCAGTATTGAGAAATATTTTTTTTATAATAAGATTGGAAGGAAAATGGAACGTTTATCGTAATGTATTCAAAGGATGAACGCGAAATTTATTCTGACGCTGGCGAAGGCATATAGTAGGCATCTGACTGTGACCTGACCCCTTCAATACTCGGGGCACGTACCGCCTCGCTGTAATACTCCACGGATGGCCCGCTACGGCAAACAAAATACACCTTTGAAACAGGGTTACCACGAGATGATTATAAAGAATCAATGTTTTAACAAACTTTTATTAAAGTCATTAACTATGTAACGCTATCTTTGAACGTGATTTTCATCCATTTTAATCGTCACAGACCAATGATAACACAGTAGTAGCTTAATAAGTTTGTCCAATTAATAATAATTTGAAGAAATTAACTCCACGCTTTGTTACAATCAAATTCATTATCTTGTTGATTTTTATTTATTTATCATAAACTTGTAAACTTTACTTATCTGTGGTATGAAAACTCACCGTGTTATTACAAAAAAGTTAAATACACATTGAACTCTTACTTAAAAAAAGTTTGATGACATAAGAGTGTCTTACCCTTGTTTAAAGATGGATATTATTAAAATTTAAATATTCTCTAACACTTGTCTAAGTTGACAGTTCTTATGTTTTTTTTATAACTTTATTTTTGGCAACCAATCTTTTAGATTATTACTGCCATTGCCGAGTAGTTAATAGTATTACAAGTTAGTGTCGTGTGATCATTTCAACTTTCCAGGGAAGTTTTGTGGCATCTCAGAATTCATGGTCCGTGGTATTATTTTCCATTCACTTCACTTATACACAATAAACAAACTATATTACATAAAACACCACCAATTTTACACAATATAGAGTCAAGTAACACAAGATTATGAATAAAATAGAAGATCCACTACATGGCAGACTAAAATCCCGCCAAAAACGCCAGTTTTTATGTTATTTTTGAGATTTATTGTTTTTCTATTAGCCGGCAAAAGACATTTCGTAATAAATTATGAATTTCGGGACATAATTAATTTGGAAGAAATAAAAAAATTAAACAATTTTAGAAATTCACAAGTAAATCGTAACTACTACTATTTGACACTATTGACATCTAAAAGTGTATTTAATCTGTAATTATATTGTTGTTCCACCGTAATAAAACTGAATGTTTAAAAAATAATTTTTGCTTTTTGCTATTCGATTACCTATTAAAGCTTGTTTTTTAGCTTTCTTTTAACTATTGTTTATTTTCTGAGCAGTCCAAAATTAAGGAACAATAAGTTTTCAATCTATTGGTTTTCGTTGCCGTTATGCCGACAGCCATCTTGACAGGTTTATATTGAGTTATTCCGGAACATGACAAACCATAACAGAATCACTCTGATAGGTTTGTCATAGTGTGAATATGTCGAGTACGAATTGCCACCACTCTGCTAGATTCCAGGACAAACTCACGGCTCGATACAACTCGGTTAACCCTTGAACTGTCCAAAACAATTAAGTTGAACTATGAAATTTACAATATACGGTGTCGTGAAATGAAATGAAAAATAAAAAACACGATCTACGATTTTGAGATCTGGATCTTTTTAAAATCAGCCGGGGGGTTAATCGTGCCATAAATGTATATTTCTCATTTGATATATGGTAGTCGCGTTTACACTAGAAGCTTAGGCTTATCAATCCATTGCTTAGTACACGACGCTTCGAAGTTACGCAGGTTATTTGATTAAGAAAGAAAGAAAGAAATATTTTATTCATAAAGCATAACATACAATACAAGAATGGACAAAAATATGCATATCTGTGCATTATGAAATGGTGTCCAGCTCAGCATATGCTAGTGTTATGAGAAACACTTAGCGCTGATTTTCAGCTGGAACCCAATGCGAGTCACGGTGCGTAAAAAATAAACATATGAATTAAAATTATAAAATATATATATAGGGAAAGTAAGTAATATACAAAAAATAATACGGTATATAATATATATAGGGGAAATTAATAAAATAAAAAAGTAGGATACATTAAATAACATACAAGAGAAGTAATTGCAGGCGTGACTAAAATATATATGCAACTCAAATTGGATGCAAAACCTTTAGTTTACAAGCATTGCGATAATAATAAAAACTTTTTATAATGAATTTTAAATGTAAGTAATGCGTTGAGATTGCGCATTGGAGGGGGTAGGTCGTTCCAGCATTTGGTAGCAGCGAATTTAAAACTGCCCCGAAATGAGGTGGTAACATGGCGATGAGTACATAACATATACTTAGAAGCTCTAGTTCTGTAACTATTCAGATTTATTGCCCAAACTAGTTTCTCATAAAGATATTCAGGCTTCCCGGTTTTTATCACACCGAATAATAGTGTAGCTAGGTGTAACTGCCTACTATTTTCCATTTTTAGGAGTTGTCCTTTGTTTAAAAAAGGCGTGATATGAGTTCGTGGTGGAATATGAAAACAGAAACGCGCGCAGGCATTCTGTACCCTCTGTATAGGCCGTTTTGTTTTATTAAGAATACATGAGTCATACACAATATCAGCATAATTTAATTTAGATAGAATGAGCGACTAACGATAGCGATAACTCTAACTTCTGTACTAATGTAAGCTTTTTCATTTACATGGCATGGCTTTATTTTTAAATTCCAGACATCGTGATATGATTTTTGGTGTCTCGTGGATAGTGATTAAGATCATAAAAAATTAAAAACCTAATGAAGAGCAAAATTTGAACTTCGTTCTCGGGGTATAAAAACTGGAAATCTTAAAAAACTAAATATGTTATATGATTAAAATTGGATTTAGTTTGTTTTGAAATGTACGTCACGTATATAATATTTGGTATACTTTGTGTTAACCCTACTGAAAGCACAACTTGGCCCAGTATCCGAACTTGTTCTGTACATTGTTGTCTAAATGGGATCGTTTAGAAGTTCAAAAAGGTTAAACTGTACACATTACAATTGATTTGACATTGTACGAGTTGAAAGCATATAGCCGGTTTCCCACAGCTGGTTGCGTAGGTTTGGATTCAGAATGTTTTTTGGGGGGTCAATCCTATTTTGCTTAATTAGATTACATAGACATGTAAGCGTATTTGAGTGCGTGATGATTTAGAAAATATTAATCATATGGAACTGCCATTCCCAAAATCATCATCACCCAAATCACGTTTCGTAATAGACACTTCGAAATTTTATTTCAATGTTTTAAAATAACCGCGAATGTGCTGTGAAGACATTATCTTAAACATGTAAAAATCTAGTGTCATGAACTACTAAACCGATCTACATGAAAGTTGTAATTTATGTATAATTTAGTAAAGCTTGAGAGATAGGATTAATTATAATTCAATTAATGACCTCAATATTTTTTGATTACCAATTAAATGATTGTCAATGTTGGTTATTGTTATTAATTGTAGTTTCATGAATCGCGAACAGATGGCGCATTTAATTAGTTTGTTGACAGAAATTGTAGGACCGACTGTTATTGATTTATCATAGGTGATGGCACGTTTTAATTTTGAATTTATTTCTTAAATCAACTTGTAATAACTGAGCTACAGCAACGTGTGGCCGGGTCAGCTAGTAATAAATAAATTAATGCATATAAATAAATTTGAAGTTATCTGTTCCCTGTCCGGACTAATTTATTAAAAAGTTGAATTGATTTTGATGAGACCTCTATAGGCAGATAGAAAATCTATATACATTACGATTTTCTATATGTACTAATCAGTCATTATTAAATTGACAGAGGCAATTTAAAATAGGTTCTTAGGATTATTAATAGAAGTTGAGTAATAAAATTACAATTTTAAGGTAAAAACAAGTCACAATTAGTCTATATAAACGAATTGGTCGTTATAAGACAACAAAATCATTGTTATGTGAATGAAGCCGGAGATACTAGCTAATTATATTAAGATATTATTTGTATTACTAATTAAAAGCGATTACAGCATTCATATAGACATACAATACAATACAGAAGATACTATTATGGAATGATATATTCACTAGATTATTTATTAATTAGCTAGTACTTTTTTTTTCGAAATGCGTAGTCAGTTGTCAGTCAAACAATGTCAAATCAAACTATTGTAGTCAGTTAGTAAAATAAAAGTACTAGTTAGTTAATAAATAATCTAGTGAATATATCATTCCATAATTGTCTCTTCTGTATTGTATTGTATGTCTATATGCATGCTGTAATCGCTTTTAATTAGTAACATAAATAAACTTTAATGTATGTTATGTATATTGTATATATAATGTATATTCATGTTATGCTCTTCTTGTTGATTCTGTACGAATCTATCTATACATATAATAATAATGTAAATCCAACGTGTCTGTAATTTTTAAATTTTTGTGAAAAAATTTGTTGCACGTACGTGTCTTGGAATAAGTAATAAAATACTTTTAAATCATTTTTATAAATGTCTGTTTGTATGAACACACATAACAGCTAAAGTACTGCGTTCATGATAAAACTTCAAGATCATAAAGAATATTCTCGAGTAACATATAGTCTTAGTTTCATTAAAATCGGTTCACGCTATCAAAACTTATTGTAATTTTAATGACGACGCCACTTAAGTACGAGAGACCGACAGACGTAGATAAGTAAATGGACTTAATATGTTCAGATTCAGATGATTTTATTAGTCAATGTTTAGTTATAAGCTTCCACGCGGACGGAGTCGCGGGCACAGCTAGTAAATAAATACAAAATGGCGACAGTTACCGACAGTAATATATTTATATTTTATATTATTTTATTTATAGTCATTGGTTTCAGAGTGGTGCTCAGTGAACGGTATACCTCTATAATTGTATTTATATAGTTGCAATATATTTTCTACTGGAAATAAAGCAAACCGATTAGAATAATAAGCCTTTACAAGGTGAAGTAATTTGCGATTATTATGCGAACAATTAAGCAGTCAAACTAGCTAATTACGAGAATCTTTCTTTTCCCGATCAAGTAGTTGGGGATTTTAATATTCACTTTTCATTAGCGATATCTAACAGCATAATTTATTAAATGAACTTATCCCTCCATTTTGTAAAGGTAAGTAAAATGGTGTAATGATTCATTGGTTTCCGATAATATTGAAAGCCTTTGAGATTCAACAAAGGAAAGTGTAACAAGAAAACTGGATTTTTCCTTTTAGCCAACGATTGATATATCGTTACCTACCCTCATTCCTTTACCTTTTTGTTATTATTTCCGTCCGTATCACGTACAGATGTTTCTGTTTTGAGACATCTATAAATGCAAACAGAGTTGACAGTGTTCTAAAGTAATCGTTATCTGTTAGTATATAAGGTATTTTATTGTGTAATTCTTTGAGATATTTGATATGTCGCGGTTTAACTTAGTGTTCCCATCACGTCCCGGGTTCAACGCGTGTTGAGCCTTTGTTCCATGTATTATTTTTATATGCGTATGTCGTGGGGATATTATGTGACGCTGCCGTCTTTATTAAATCGATGCTGATGTTCATTTAGCTTGAGTCGTCGTATCATCTAGTTACCGGTCAAGTTTTATTCTGAGCTCCTTAAATTTGGCCTTCTGTTATAGTTGCTGCTGGATGTGGGTTTAAAGTGATATATTCTTTGTTAAAATCTAGAAATCCTTGGGGTTTCTTCGATATTAATGTTTTACTAATTTCTACATCCATGAAGAGAATGCCATTGAAAGATATTAGACCGTCTATAGTACATAGTTATTATTAAATTGACCTAAACTTAACAAGGTTTAGCCGTTATTTTAGCGTTGCCATCTTTATCAAATCAATGCTGATGTTCATTTAGTTTGACTTCTCTTATCATTTAGTTAACCCTCATTTTGTTTTGAGCTCTTTAAATTTGACTCTCTGTTATAGTTGCTGTTGGATGTCGTTTGAAAGTGATGTATACTTTGCTAAAAGCTAGAAATACTTTGGGTTTCTTCGATATTATCTTTTTAGAGTAATAAAGACACGGGTAACTGTGTTAAGTTATGTTATTGTGGGATTTAGTGATGTGAAGTGTTGCTTTTGCTATTTTCTAGTCCTTATTATGCATGTTTATTTAATTTTAAACATTTTTATCATAGTTTTCGTCTTCGATGTTTTTCTATATTAACATTGTGTCTTCAATATTTCTCTAAAATAAAACAATTTCTTTCACTTTTGAATTCGAACAAATTAAAAAGACATTATCAACTTTGTAAAAGAAATAATGTTTTTCATTCATCTTTCAGATTTTATACGTTAGGTATTAGTATACTGTAAACAAATTATTGTAGTCATAATTCAAATAACCGTATATATCCTAATGGTTCTACTTCAGGTAGTACCTGGATGGCAATACGTTACTGACGTAAAAGTAATTTCGTGTACTTGTTCCCATCTCACACCCAAATCTTTAAATCGATTGTAATAATAGCTATCATAGAAACAGCGCCATACTTATGGTACTTTTTACTTTTTGGAAGGCGAAAGAAATACATTCAGCAAATTGAATGGGTACAAACTGAGACTAAAAATTGAAATGAAGTTTCTGTGTAAACGGAAATAATGATTTCAATAACGTGATATTTTTGTTGGGTATTGTGTAGGTTGTTACACCATCACACCACATGGAAACTGCCAAGTTGCAATATAATTCAACGTTTACTTATAACCATTGCGACACATCAGCCATCTGCAGCACAAGGTGACAGTACGAGGAATGGGAGACTCGTCAACACCGTGGGATCGTGAGATCCACCTCGTATATTAATCAAGATTTGAAGACACTATTCGTTTAGACTTCGAGCAGTAGTCACATCTCTTAGGTTAGGTTTTAATAGCTTTAGTTTTAAGTACTATTGTCTCGCATTTCGAGACGTATACACTCTTTTTGTTTTAGAGTTAATGTAAGTTCAATTGTAATCTTTAATATTAAAACATTTATGTTAAAAGTGCATTTTTCACATCTCGCGAACGCTGCCAACATAGTTAGATTGTAAATGTTATTTGGGTTTTTACACAATTTTATATCAACAAATGCTATATTTGTTTTATTCTATCTTGTCCTATGTTTATTACTCTCGTTTTTTATATAAATAACCATCTAGATCTACGATGATGTATCCCATTTTTAGAAATAATTGGTCTCTTAAAACTGTAATTTAAAATATTGGTGCATTTAAAACAAACTTTTTGCAACACGCGAACATTCCCCCATCTAATGTAAGAAACGTTAAAATCGTTTTTTTTTCTTTAGAACTCGATAAGCCTTATGGGCTAACCATCTGCCACTTTAACAAATTATTGGGAGATTTTCGTGAAAAAAGTTGTCACCCCCGAAAGAGAAGAGGGTAAACGCCTTATTTGATAGCTTGATTTTGCCGGGGCGTACGCGGAATGTTAAATTACTAGCGAAATGAAAGATAATAGGGCGAGGTTTTAACGGTGAAACTTGGGCCACTTTACTTTGCAGGGAAAAAAGTTTTTTGTCCCGAAAGATTTCGAAATTCAGTACCCCAGAGGCGGGAGGGTGAGTATCACGTTATATATTCATGGGTTTTTCTTAGGGGTTGCTATTCATTTCTATTTAGATGATTTCATTGTTGAAGATTTGATGGCTTACATCTACCCATTCTGTATATTTTGGGTTAAACTCTTTATAGTCGTTCACTAGCTGCTGCACCCTTCTTTGATAGGATGAAAAGAGAAAAATAAAATGTCTCTTATTTCCCTATTCCACCTTAGCATCACTTTTATTCCAAGTCTTGTTAGAATCGGTCGAGCCATTTGAGTCTGATTAATGGACGAAATTTCAAAAAAAATCTTTTGGTATTTTATGTAATATGGACTTTGTTCTTTTGATAAATTAATGTATAATAATTTATTCCATTAGCATAATAAATTAAAAATAATTACCATATGTTTACCTAATTAAGTTTAATTATAAGTAATGAATGCTGTTTAACTCGCTGCCAGAAAAAAAACGTCTTTCAAAGGCTGGCTACAGTGCTACGTTATTTGTTAATGGTTATGTGCTGATCGATATATTGGCTAACGATCATACCATTCGTAAGTCCGTAAAAAAGCTGTACACAATTAAGATTCCACAGTCCTATAGTTTCGACTCTAAGCAGCGGAAATATGTAACACCTACCACAGGTAGTGGAGTCACTTGAACTCCTTGTCTGCAGCAGCCACCGCGTATGCTCTTTATAACATTATTGGTAGTTGGGACGGTGTCAAAGTATTATCCACATGGCGTCTCATACCAAGATACAAGCCCATGCTCTATTGATTTTCATTATCTATCATATCTATAGTGTATATTAGAGTAGTTGGTGCCTGCAACTTCATTTTGTTTCATTCGTTGATATTTATTTTATCTGTATTTATTTTGTAAATTTTTTAAATTCGAATGTTGGTTTATAAAATAGAGTCTCAAATCATACTGTAAGAGATATTATCTAGTTTACTGAGACAAAATGGAAATACATTTAAAATATATAAGTGCTTGCGAAAAGGAATTTGGTAATTGCAAGTATCATATTGTATTTTTGTTTTGAGTGTGTAAACAGAGGGGTAAAGGAATGTAAATAAAATAAAAAACAATGAAATAGAAATTGAACAATTTATTGTAAACTAATACGAACGCATAGTAGAATTTAGGATATTTTATATATATTTAATATTACATTAACAGAAACATTGACATAATATAAGCGTTAACTAAGTTTACCAACATTTTGTAAAGCCATGATGATTGCATGTATTATGTACAAAACCAACTAACTGGTCGAATATGAATAAAATTTAGGAGCAATGTACACAGACCGTTACCACTATTGGCGATACGATCAAAATCTATAAAGAATTTTTTTACTGCTCATGCGTAAAAAGCCCCTAAATATTCTAATATCCAAGTATTAAAGCTATGTATAATATGGCCATTGGAAAATTATAAGTCTTAATTTCTATAAAGATTTCTTAAAGACCAATCATGCAAGTTTGTATAATTGTTATATTTATTTTATCAATAAGTTTCATAAAGATATAATTTATACAGATGTAAAAAGAATCTTCAGGACTTGAAGCAATTACAAAAATAAAGATTGTCTGCAAATTCATTGTGGAGCAATCATAAATAATTGATACCACGGAATTTAAAAGTATTTAGATATGGAGACGTTAGATATTTTGGGAAGACTGAGGAAGACTCTTCATATTACATTGGATCATTTTAATTTGCATATAAAACGCATTCCCAAAGTCGGAAGTTATTATAAACAGATATGCTATAATTGTTTAGTTTATGATGACAGTATAAAAGTACAAAAATTTGCAGAATAATTAGATACTTTATAACATGCTAACAAATTCATCGTCTTTGCATAACACATTGTTTTCTCAAATAAATTATGTTATACAAATATCCCTTACATAGATATGCGAGTACGATAGCGGATTAGAAAAATACTATAGTAACCTCCCAGAGCCAAGCGTTTTAATTTTATAAATACGAGTACAAAAGCAGTCTCCAGATTAAATTCGGTAACGTAGCTTAATGATACAGAGATAAAGTTTAATTTAATGTACACATTTATTTTTAGAAGTCACTAATTTCTGGGTCGGTGTCGGCATATTTGCAAGTGAAAGGGTTTCGAAGCCATGAACAAAATGAACGATCACTGTGCTGTTTATATTTTGCCGTTGTATGTTTTTTAGCGTGTGCTCTGGCGACAGCGGCGCGTCGAGTTGGGTAAGAATCAAGCGAGGATGCATCTGAATCTCTAGGGACGGAGTCATATCCGGATTCAGCACGTCTCGAAGTCGCAGCAGGACTATGTTTACCAGTTCTCGGTGTAGATTCATGACCGCTATCGTATCCATCTGGTTTTGAACCGGCAACTATTCTCGCTACAACTTTATCCCCCTTTTCCATTTTTTCTGATCGCGGTTCTGTCGTTACAACCGGTGGAGTAACTTCGAGGTGTAAATTAGATTTCAATTCTCTGAAAGTATTTGACGGTGCTCCGTTTCCAGGCATACGTTTTTCTTCTCGTAAATTTGGATCTGACGCGCCATCGGGATGTCTTAGTGATGCTATTCTAGCATCAGTCATATCATTTCCCCGATATCTTTCGAATGGTCCATAACAATCTGTGTGAGTGCCTTCTATATCTTGATATGCACCAGCTACGGCACTGCCCGGTCTAGACATTGTTCGTTTACAACTATCGCAAATTTTGTCACTCGGTCTATAAGCTGGTTCACTGCATACGGAACCGTCACCATGATAGTCTTCAGTGTCTCGTACATTACAGAGTGATAATGACTGGAATTGAGGCGGAAGTCTTTGAGTGGGTAGTTCATTGTGGTCTAGCATCCTACGAGATCCGTATAGTTCGGTAATGCTCATGATATCATCAATTTTTGATCTAGAATCATGTAAACCTTCATTTGGGTGTAACAAGCCAAAATGTTGGTCACAGCTAAAATTTTCAGTATAAAATTCTATGGTTTGCCTAAGATATGCTTCCCTTCTTATTTGTCTTTCTACTTCACTATGTAAAGATAAAGTGTCCGTAAATGTCGAAGCGACCGTTAAATTTTCTTGACTAAGGATCCGTAGAGGATGGTCATCATCATCTTGATCGACTTCTGGTAAAGGGTTTTCTGAGAAACCCATACAAAATGCTATATCTTCCTCAGTAACTTGAAGACAACAGTCTTGCATTGGAACTGGCTCTAAAGGTTCTTCAACTTCAATAATTTCAAGGATTTCGTCGTCATCGTCATCTGGTCTATTCTGACTATGTTGATATCTTTCAATATCTCTGCTATGATTTGACAACAACTCCTCATCCATTCTTAATCTTTCTTTATACTTACTGTCTAGACTCTCCATGGAAACTTCTCTACTACTTAAACTACTGGGTTGTAGTAAAGGTAGTGCTGGGGGTATTTCAGCTAATTCTTCACTGTCATCGTCTTCGTCCAGATCATTTTTACTAGACTTTGAATTATTACTTTTTTTAAATAAATTTTGATCAGGTGGCCCAATATTTTCTTCCTCTATAGCCATTCCTTTTGAACCAGCTTTTAATCCAGTTCTAATTGTAGATTCTTCAACATGAACACGCCTTATAGCATTCATTTCAATTCTATGAGCCTCTGAATCATCTAAAATTTTCACACCAGATTCTCTGTGAGGTTGATTTTTATGAATTGGCGAATTATTCCTGGATTTGTGAATTTGTGTGGTTTGATTTTCAACCCATTTCCTTATCATGTTTTTCTTATGGCTATCCATATATCCGTAGCCAATACTTTCATTGCCATGAGCGGTAAGAACACCGACTTGAAGTGGTATTTGACTTGGTTGAACGGGTATAGATTCAAACAGATGTGGAGGTTTGGGTCCTTGCATCGGTCCATCAATCCAAGTTTCCCGTTTTTTATTTTGAGTTTCTTTTATGATATGCCTGGCTTCAACTAATTTAGACTTAGATATTCTTGGACCATCGATCCACTGCTCATCGCTGTTACTTTTCATATCGTCTGGACATTGTTTTGGACAAACTTTTTTTAGTGGTGTCGATTTTGAAGCGGCAGAGTGAACAGGTGAAGGTTTCGGCGTATAAATAGGTTGTACAGTTTTCATTGGTGATGCTTTGGGTGATCCATATAATTTATGTACTGGACTTTTTTCTTCAACAACCCTCGATAAAGATGATTTATGTTTTTGTTCAGCCGCTGATCCTCTTAACGCTTTACTCAATACACCTCTATTATCACCAGAATTTATATGCGGAATATAAACGGGAGGATGTTCTCCATCTGTTGCATCATCTAACGGACCGACGTAGATAACAGTATCAGCTGATAAATCGCTACTCGATGGATCGGGTTCACTACTACTTGGCTTAGACGCATCCTCGCCGGAACTACCACCAGAGCCAGCGTTGTTATTAGAAGAATACTTTACTTTCCTACGACGAAGTCTATGTATCCTTGAAGCTAACTGTAAAGTAGTTAGTGTGTCTGTATAGTTTTGTGCTGTTGGGGATACATGAACTATCATTGCGGTATGACAAGTCAATGATCCAAGACATTCTTTAAGCACATGTGTGAGATTATGATCTCGGTATGGTAAATGTCTTTGGCCATTGAATATAGCAAGTAAGATATTTCCTAGACCAGAAAGAGGGATTCCTCCATTTGTTTTTCCTCTTTCAGAGTTTCCAAGGTCGATCAAATGTAGACGACTGCGCCCTCCAGCAACTGAAAAGAAAATATATTTAAGTACGATGACGATAAATTAAGTTAACTATTGGAAATCTCTTTTATAGCGCTGCCGATGGAAAGTAATTACAGTATTTACAACTAATAGCTTACTTCCATAGCTTAATGTCTTATGGCATCTTGTTGTGGGGGCCGCAGCTGCGGTAGACACTATATTCGTACTACAAAAACGGGCAGTTCGAGCAATCTATAATTTGGGACCTCGTGAATCATTAAAGACTAAGTTTCAGGAAGTCGGTATTCGGTAACTCTGCCCTCTCAATATATTCTTGAGAATTTGATGTACGTCCGGAAAAACTTAGATAATCTGGATTTAGTAAAAGACCGACATAATGTAAATACCAGAAACCATAACAAACTGGTCACTCCATGTTTCAGGCTTACTAAGACCAGTAACAATTTTTTAGGTAACAGTGTTAGATTTTATAACAAAGTTCCAAAGCACATTATCGATTTGCCGGATAGTAGGTTCAAGTGTTATGTCAAGCGGGTCTTAATACATAAAGGTTATTACAGGGTGGATCAGTATGTGAACGATAGCGACGTCTGGAAGTGACGCCTCTCTCTGTGTAATTAATAAATTATGTTGTAATAATAAAAAAATATGTTAGTTATTATGAAAAGATAAACCATATCGAGTTTCTTGCCGGTTCTTCTCGATGACTGGGTTGTTTTCCGAACCGGTGGTAGATTTGACGTTCATAAGTGCCTTCTCAGTGCCTAAATTGAATAAAGAGTATTTTGATTTGATTTTTGAATTTGAACATTATCTAAATGTTACATCTCTTCATAATCCAGTACTACAACTATTTTCTATAGAAATTACCCCATATCTGTGATGTCTAATATCTATATTATTATGAAAGGAGAAGTGGATAAAATTCTCCTTAGATTGTACCAAATTTAAAGTTGAATAAGTTTAGTTAGAGATATCTAGTATGTAAACTACAAAACTGTATAAAATGGAAAACTCACCGGCACCCTTACCTCCCACGCTATATTGATACAAATGCAACGTGTAAAGAAGATGACTATCTTTTCCTTCTTCCCTTGTTCCTCGTGTAGCTAATGCTGCGTCTAAATAGAAGGCTGCTTTTTCTGCGCTGTGGACACGAAGTTCCGACTGGTTCTGAAGATGGGTTCCGAAAAGAGGATCGTCACGGAGATAGACTCCAGGTGATTGCTCCGTGTCTAAGAGAAATTAAGATCAAGTGCGAGTTAATACATATTTTATTGCATTAATATATTATTAGCGTTCGTATTATTCGTATTTAGTGTTATTATTAAATGACTGTCTCATTAGACTTATATCTAATCCTACACACTCGTTATATATGTTATACGTCATATAGAAAAAAAAATGTGTGCGTGTACTAGTGTACACACGTAAGAAGTGAAACTTGTTTAAGGCCTTATTTTTCGCAAAATGATGTATATGCAACTTTCCAGAAAAAAAAATCAAAAAAAAAAAAAAAAAGCACCCTTTCTTTCTTTATGGCAAACAATTTCATTAATATATTAAAAAATAAAGTTAAATTAGATAAAGTTTAAACAAAGGGATTTTATTATCATAGACATGAATACAAACAAGATGGCGCGTAACGGAAAAATGTGACGGTAAATTTTTTCCAACGCCGATAAAGAAGTTTCACTTCAAAAATCTTTAAACGTTTTAAATAGAAGAAAGTTTGTAATTTGTAAAATCTCTATCAAATAATTTATTTTTATAAAATAAACTTAAGCCATACGGTTTAAGATATGTTCTATAGTGCATATCTTATAAAATAAATATGCCTTAGTAGCATTTTTAACCACAATTTCACTTGAGGTAAAGCGACCATGTTATCTATGTCTAAAAGAACACGTGAGTCTAGAGAGTTTGGTGACACCTATCCTTTCCTTGCCGATAGCATTTCTGATATTTTTGGTTTTGGAAAATATCTTACCACCATGCAAAAATAAAATTCAAATTTCAGTATTTACTCATAAAGCCTCTATTCTTTTTAAGTACAAAGTAAATCAAAAAACATTATTACAGTTAAGATATTGATCTAGTGGTAGTAACAGTAAGTATTAGAGCTGGCCATTATTATAAAAGTTAATAATGTAATGCATTATTGTTACACAACTGATCTAAATCATCAAACACGTCATTATACGTTATTATTATTATTGACATTGGTTGACCACTATTATTGCAATTAGCGAAAAAGCAAGCATAATGCAACGACCGATAGGTGTGAAAGAGATAATGCAGATATTTAATCACAACATATACGACGAAAATTTATTTCATGTTGTCGTTACAGATTGTATACAAAACAGCAAATTAGCCCAAAAGCAGAATAACTGGTAACTGTCTATAATAATAATTGTAAAATAACATAGTGATTAATTAAATTCCATAAAAGACTCACCATTTTGGTAAGGCGCAAGTAAATCCCTAATCTGATTAGTGTTGGTACAGAGCTCAACAGCGGAGACTCTAACGGAGAAGCGAGTGCCGCATTTATGCCTTTGTTCTGCGATTCCACGAAAGAGCCAAGTGATGGCGCATGGGATCGCACCTAGGTTGCCAGATGAGTCCGGCCGCCCCAACATTGTGTAGGATTTACCTGCGATCATATAAATGCAACATATTATTACAATATATTTAAAATATTATAAAAAAGCCTGGAGATTGTCTTTTCGTTTGACATCTCCTTACAATCTTAAATTAGAATGAAGTGACAGTGCGAGTGGGCCGTATGTCGTATTTCTGGCTGAGTACGGAAATAATAAACGGGTTTATCTAGTCTTCATCTAGTATTCGCATGTTTTTTTAATTGTTTAGTTGTTCCGAAAATAAACTAATTCTTTCTTTCTCTTTAATATTACTTTATCGCTTCTTACACACATTCAATCCTATCGTAGATTAAACGAATCCAACTAATTACTCGACTAAGCAATCTAACAAACATTTCTCTAATCTCGATCTTACACGGACTTAAAACTCATCCGGTCTTAATTTACGCGGTTAAAATTTCATTGAATTACAAACATTAATTTGTGGTAATACTTTGTCAAGAGGGCGCCGGGACAAAATATAATGCTATTTACCTATTGTTCGCCGGCAATGTTATCTCTGAGTGTGGGATTATCTTCAGGAAGACGGGCAAGTTCGTAATTGATTCTCTGTCCCAGTGAAAGTTATTAATTGCTTCCCTAATACATTTATTGAATATCGGATTTTGGTTAATATTCTATGTCATAGATTCGAAACCATTTATTTACTTTATTATTTTTATAGAAACATATATAATTATTATAACTTCTGATCATCCATTGGATGAAATTATACTAAAAATTAGTAATGTTTTAGGTTTCATTATTATTTTTTAGCTAAAGAATGTACAAATATTGTAAAATACAGACCTAAGGTCTGTGAAATATAACGAACAGATAAATAAACTCGTTGATGGTATAAAAAAACCTGTAAAAAAAGAAAAATAGTCGGTTGACAAACAGAGAAGGAAATGGGCCTACACTGTTCTATCTTCGCCTATTTATATATGGAAGATACTAGTGATAGAGCCCGGTTTCACATAGATGCAATATACATTGTAAGGATTGATATTATATTAGACAATATAGCGTATTATAAATGCAATATGCAGGATTGTACACATGAACCTTCGGGAAGATTTTCTCCAAACGACAATGATAACTATATCAAAATTCGTCGTGTAGTTTACAAGAACTAAGCTCACAAACATATACACTCAATACTATTGATCTATCATTTATAAAGAATGGATAATAATGTACTTTGTATAATTGAGTGGGTATTACACCAAGAAGAAGTCGGAGAACAAATTAAATTGTTATCAATCTGACAAATTTTGCTTAAAGCTTACAAAGGAAAGTATATTCCTTACTTTAAAATTCACCGCTAATGTCAAAAGTTGGCTCTGAATACGAAATTCGAACGTCTGTTTGTCAAAACTTTCCATCATGAGTTCGCTTCGCTCTCCACATTCATACGCAAATTACCTTCATAGTCTATTATTTATCATAACTACTCATATACTTTACAGAGAAGTTATTAAATTCTTGTTTTAATCAATTGCTAAAGTGGAAATATTTGAATTTTATGAATACGAGGAATTTGAAGAGATATAAAATTACAAGGAATTAATTTAAATTTTATGAAGACGAGGAATTTGAAGAGATATAAAATTACAAGGAATTAAGAAGAATCATGAACTTCCAAAAGGCTTTATTGATAGAGTAATAATAAAATTTAACAGAGGCAACCTAATAGAGGTGAAAACGTTTAAGGGTTATAAAGTAATGACAATATTACGAAGAATGAAGTCGTGAACTAAATATAGGTAGGTTACAATAAAATATAATAGTTCATTCAGTACCTATTTTTCTTTAACCAAGAGCTTAGTACATATTAACAAAAAAAAAGTTAATAAAAATGTAAAAAAAATACATACTATTAACGAGAAGAAGCGTTCATTTATAAATACACCACGCTCCTTACCTCTACAATCTATGCATATAGTAAGAATACAAATCTAAAGTGTCTGTACTCTTTGGATTTTTTGAAAAAATTGTTACAGGTATTGAAATGGTTGGTATTGGAATAAGTAATAAAATAAATTTCAATCATTTTTAAAAATGTCTGTCTGTCTATTCGTTGGGACTCGCATAGCTGCTAAAGAACTGCGTCCACAATAAAACCTCACCAAGAAAATCATAAAGCATATCCTCGAGTAACGTTTAGTCTTGGCTTCATTAAAATCGGTTCACTCTATCAAAAGTTACCGTAATTGTAATGACGACGTGACTTAATTAGGAGGGAAAAGTAGATAAGTAAATTAACTTCATATTTTTAATAATATAGATAGATTTTATTAGTCACTGTTTTTTTACATTAGTCGCGACCATTTAGTACATTACAGCTAGTACTAAAATATTTATGCTATAAATCTATACGCAATACAGCTGATAATATCAATTAACCGCGAAGAAAAAACTTCGTATCGCTTATTGTGGGACGGAAATTGTTCACTCTACGGCCACAAGTGAAATTAAGAGTTGTAATTCTTGATAACAATCTGCGGAATTAACTGACACTCGGACTTGTAACGTTTTGAGTTTATTGTATTAGGTTGGATAAGTGACATACCGAGCCCTGCGTGTCCAAAGCAGAAGAGGCAGCCATCTGTTCCGTTTATGACAGCGTGAATGACATCAGTCAAGGCGCTGGAACATATCTCCGCCTGCAACAATAAATACAATTATCAGTTTACATTGGTTTAGTGGTATTTATTTATTTACAAATATGGTTAATGCATACTGTATATTGTTAGAAACGTTGAAATTATTGCAAGACACTTGTAATATTGTTACCTACTCGACAATGGCTGTAATAATCTCGAAGATTGGTTGCCAAAAATAAAATAAATAACTATAGATTACACCTTAATGAACACGGTGTATTAATAATTTCAAAGAAATAAATATAATCGTTTCCTTAACGGAGTTAATTAACAAAATGCTTCTAATGAACATGAAGAAACTGATTAATAACCGTTGTGGCGCGCCGCGTCTGGCCCACTTTATTGAGGATATAAACGTATTCAATTAGCGAGCCGAGAGTCTGTCATTAAAATTTTCATTCAAAACAATTTCAGTATAACCGTAGCTAAATCACCTACGCACCCTCCTGTTGTTGCCACCATGGTTTGTATAAATAATGGGAAATTCCTAACCTTTATGGTTTCTTCATTTAACCACATTATTTATATGTTAAATAGCTTCATCGGAGGCGTGAGTGAAGAAACGGTTGTAACGACCAGAAGTACGGTGGAGCTGCTAAGACCTTGCTAGGCCAATGGCGTAGTCAGTTAAAAAAAAAGGTTCTAACGACTGTTTCTTGGTGAATTTTAAGGTTGACGGAAATCTTCACTGCATTCAAGATCTTTAACTAAAGAATCTAGACCAAGGCTTTGTTGTATACTAGCTGTGCCCGCGACTCTGTCCGCGTGGAATTTAATGTAAAAAAACAGTGACTAATAAAATCATCTGAATATATTAAGTCCATTTACTTATCTACTTTTCTCTCGTACATCGTCATTAAAATTACAATAACTTTTGATAGAGTGAGTCGATTTTAATGGAATCAAGACTTCATGTTACTAGGGGATATGCTCTATGATTTTTGGTGAGGTTTTCTCGTGAACGCAGTATTTTAGCAGTGATGCGTGTTCATACAAACGGACAAACAGACTAAAAATGATTGAAATGTATTTTATTACTCAGTAGCTGACCCGAACACGCGCTGCTCTGGCTCAGTTATTATATCATTACATACTGATAAGAATTCATAACTGTTGTTGATAAAATGACCAATAAATACCACATAACGATTTAAATTATTCTTTTAATATAAAAAACTATTTTTTCTGACTTAAATATAAAAGTTAGACATATATTACACTAGGGGGCCGGCAGACGTTGTCCTACCATGATTATAAAAAAATCCTTGACAAAGTATATACTAAAACGTTCCTCATAAATAGCTCTTATCCACCGGTGAAAACCGCATGAAAATCCGTTCGGTAGTTTTTGAGTTTATCGCGAAAAGGCAGACAGACAGACGCGGCAAGGGACTTTGTTTTATACTATGTAATGATTTTGTAGACATTATCAAGTGTCACATATGTGACATTTTGTAGACATTATCAAGCACTAAAACTTTTCTCTAGATCTCAATCATATATCTCTCATCGTTAAGGCAGCGTTTGTAAGAAACGTTTTCATTCGACTGTTCTCTTTTTCTCCGACTTGCTTTGCAAATCCGACTACCACAAAACAAATTTCATTTTTCGGGTTAATATATACCCTATGACATTCAAAAATAACGTGGCTTTCTATTGGTAAAAGAATTTTTAAAATTGGTTTAGTAGTTCCAGATATTACCTCCTACAACCTCACAAACTTTACCTCTTTATAATGTTACTATAGATTCCAAGACATCTGCAACAATTTCACAAACAACTTAAATATACAGACACGCTACATTTACGTTCTTGTTATATGTATAGAAGATATATCCATTTAGTTTTACTGCTTGTCTAGATAAAAGGGTTCTAATTAAGATATAACGATTGCATACTATATTATAAAACATATTGTACCGACAATTATACCGGTGAATAGAGACAGCCTTCTTTTGCCATTTTAAAAAGTCGTTTATTTTTGAAGAAAATGTATATTTTATTTTATTTTAGAGTTACGGTTACGCTGCAAGGTTTTCCCTTTATCTTGGAGTATAACTCGTAGTCAAGGTTTCTGTTCTTAAATTCTCTTTTTGGCTGTCTCTTTCTACGTACAGAAAATTTGTGAAGTAACATTATTAGTTATCTATTATATATAACTATTCATAAATAAGAACTTTTGATGAGAAAACTTCTAATGGCTCGGTAGGCAATATTTTTGTTACGCCTTACGCGTTAAACGTAACGTTGTTATATATTTGTGCGTATGTGTAAATATGTATAAGAATTTGTCTGGGTCTAGTTGTATACAAAAATGAGTAAATATATACCTAGTTAAGTATTTACACTACGGGACTTCGTAAGGACGTATAGTTTATGAACATTTTCATATATATAATTTAACACATACGATCCAAAGAAGTTTCACTTCCTACGCGTATACACACTGATACATGGAATGTTTTTTTTTATATATCTTATAGAAATACAGATCATTTTGGAAACTTCATTGAGATATAAACAGATAAAAATTATTAATGGAGCTAAGATATTTAAATCTATAATAATCCAGAATTCATGGGATCCCTAGCGGGCTCTAATCTGGGTTCTACACCTTAAGTCCTTTTAATTATCTGCGAGCCCTCGTGAGCCCCGCCTGAAAGAAAATACCACGGGCCAGCTCAGCGCCGCAAACACTAAGAGCGCAAATTTCACTAAATTATTTAAAACCGCATTCACCTTGTGTTTAGAGTGACGGTGAGAGAATTAATGTTAAATTTCCATTTCAATAATTATGTATATCGCCTTAGTATTTATTACGCTTCTTCCAACATTTTAAACTTTTAACTTTATAAAGGAGTTTAAATCGTCTAACATACAAATTTATATGAGACTTGTGGATTTACATGTGTTATTTTATATTTGATATTACAAGCTTCTAGCGATCAGTTCAATGAACTGAAAAGGACTAACAGTTCAGTGAACTAAAAAGGATGAACTAAAGAGGGCCCTCTTATTAGAACTTTCCAGGGAGTTTTGTTGCAAGGCAGAATCCATACTCCGTGGTATTGTTTTCCATCCACTTCACTTGTCCACAATACCCAAACTGTATTACATAAAACACCACCAATATTAGAAAATGTAGAACCTAATAACACAAGATTATGGATCACTACATGTTACAAAACAAAGTCCTCTTCCACGTCTGTCTGTAGAAACTCCAAAAACTACTGAACGAATTTTCATGAGGTTTTCACCAGTTGATAAAGTGATTCATGAGGAAGGTCTATAATTTGTCAAGGCTTTTTTTTATTATCCGGCTGAGACAACGTCCGCCGGGTCCGCTAGTAAAATATAAAATTAACTACATGACTTTCCAAGATCCCGCCAAAAACTCCTCAGTTTTATATGTTGTTATTTATGATTTTAAACCTTTAACCAGGTAGACGAGGCAGACAAGGTAGAGATTACACTGTAATTATTTCGTACGGCCGGCCGGTGCAACAGCAGGAACAGGATGATGTAGCTAAGCCCGTAAGCTGATGTCGGCTGCCTATCCTCACTGAATTATAGCTTTAATACTAGACAAATATACATTTGTAATGAATTGTTATAACACTGCTGCTTTGGCTATGGTTTTTTACCATTAGACTAAACGAGGAAGTATCGATTTTTATTCTAAACTAGCTGTGCCCGCGACTCCGTCTGCGTCGAAACGAATGTAAAAAAGCAGTGACTAATAAAATCATCTGAATGTATTAAGTCCATTTACTTATCTACTTTTCTCTCGTATTTAAGTCGCGTCGTCATTAAAATTACAATAACTTTTGATAGAGTCGACCGAATTTAATAAAATAAACACTAAGTTACTCTCGAGGATATGCTTTACGATTTTCTTGCTGAGGTTTATTGTGAACCCGGTACTTTAGCAGTGATCCGTGTTCAAACAAACAGACAGACAGACATTTCTAAAAATTATTGAAATGTATTCTATTACTTATTCCTGGACACCTGCAACAATTTTTTCACGAAATACTAAAAAGTACAGACACGATAAATTTACATTCTTATTATATGTATAGAAGATGAAAATTATAGGCCATTTTCATAGTCGTGCAAGCCTTTATAAACATTTTATGAGTTTTTGAAGTGAAAACTTCTTTAAGCGCGTTGAAGGATATTTTATTGGCAGGAAATAAACTAAGGATTTCGGGTTATGACATGCTAGCAAGCGTGACCGACCGTGTTGCGCTTGCGCGGCTTGTGTCAAACAAACGACGCGTAGTATAGTGGCCTGTGTACATCGAATATTGATATTTTGTATTGAGATTGTGCAACCCATCATACGTTTGATTAAGTAAAACTTTTTAAAAATATATATAACTAGCGGGCCCGGCAGACGTTGTCCCGCCCTGATTATAAAAATAAAATCCTTGACAAATTATATACCAAAATGTTCCTCATGAATCACTTTATCCACTGGTGAAAACCGTATAAAAATCCGTTTAGAAGTTTTTGAGTTTATCGCGAACAGACAGACAGACAGACGCGGAAGGGGACTTTGTTTTATACTATGTAATTATTATTGTTCCGAGCGCCAATAGATACGAAAACCAGACTTGTGACAATAATTTCGATTAATATGTAATAATAAATTCAATTCACACTATATTTAATTCATTAATTTTTATTCTGTTATTCCATTGTTTTCAGTTTTAACTTCTATCGGCTGTCCTGACTGCCTTGACCTTTTTTTTTATTTATTTTCGGCAACCAATATTCTATATTAAAATACATCCACTCTTATGTACTTTCTATAAATATATCTATATAATATACATGTAAAACTATTCGGAATAAATGGTTGAAAGTAGGTATAAGTAAATTAGCAGTTTAGACAAATGTAAGTAAACTGAATAAGCTTGTGAATGTTAGCACTGAAGTCCTGGAGAACATTATACAATGTTAATATTGTTTGCTTGAGTGTCTTTTAGTTAGTACCTACGTTCTTGAATCTTGTAACGTTTGGATTGGTAATGATTTTTGTATACTCGCTGAATGACGAAGATATTAAGAAAAATGACGATCCGGTAATTCATAGGCCAAAGCACACTAAATTTTTTTAATTTTTCATAAATCACATTCAATATTTAAAAAAAAAACACTGTTATTTTTGATATCGTACGAATAATAATTTATAATATTTCATTTCATATTTCCATCTATTAAATTACTATGACTGCTAGTTCTTCCATATAACCATTTGTATTTAAAATAAGCATTGCTTATAGATTTTAAGATCTATAAGCGTACATTACAATAATCCACATGTGTTATAGTAATCATTTTAAAACAGCAAGTTTATACTTATCACTTGTGACATAGCAGTAATGAAAAAAAATCATTATTATAGTACGATTATATTAAACTAGCAGGCCCGGTGGCCGTTATCCCGCTGTGATAATAAAAAAAAATACTTTAACAAATTATACACCAAAACCTTCCTCATGAATCACTTTATCTACTGGTGAATACCGCATGAAAATCCGATTAGTAGTTTTTGAGTTTATCGCGAACAGACAGACACACGTAGCAGAGGACTTTATTTTATACTGTGTAATGATAAATAACAATTT
>AP028435.1:18867784-18913376 GCA_036509395.1 Antheraea yamamai | reverse complement strand
AGGTGGCTCATACATAGGTTTATTTAAGTTCCAGAATCCAATTATTCTATACAAAAAAAATACATTTAATCTTCTTTATTCCATTGTTATTTTCAATATTTAAGTACATGTTTCGGTCGTCTATTTTAAAATCGAAAATTAAGACGGCAAATATGTTACGTACGTCAGTTTGTACGCCTATTATATATCAATGATGTTAAATATAAAACATATTTGTATAGTACGTTAACAATTGTTATATAAAATTGTATTTTTCACATGATTATGACATAGGTAATAATTTAGTTATATTTTAAATTCCTGAATTTTTTATACATAATTCGTTTTATAATCTGAATTTATCTGTAAAAAAGTTTTATTACCGTAGTCGGTAGCCACCCCCTTTAACGTGATTATATCACGTCGAATAAACTTAATTTACTAGAGATTAAAGATGCATGTTCATTTAGTATTCATTTTATGAAATAAAACCCTGATAGTGGCGAAAACTTGTGCATCGCTGGTTGAAGAAACAAAATTAAATTTATTTTAAGAATTCATACTAGTTCTAATACTATTAATATTTGGCATACATTCCACAGAGTGGATTGCGGAGTAAGACTGTCACAGAGTAGAAAATAACATTAAATTAAACATCTGTATTTGCTTACGACTTAAGATAATAATGCCATTGTTCGTAAAGAAAACCAAGAACCATATTATATTATTGAACCTTTTATTTATAAGCATTTTGTTGAAATTGATTTAGTGTTACAACTAAGACTTATCTAATACAATCTTGTGATTTCAGTGTGTTATTTTCATAACCAATTAATTAGGTTAGTTGCAATTATTGGCGGGTATATTATTCTGTTGACTTTTATTTCGCATTTATAGCCTTGCGCTATTTGTGCCCATATTGTGGAATATTGGAGGCAATTTGCTTAATCAGTGGCCTTATAAAAACTTTCTGGGAAGTTATATCAATGGGGTCATTGTCTTGTTGGAACACTAAAGTTATTACAACACAAGACTTTATAAAACGGAATATTAACCAATTGCTAATGAGAGTGTAGGGGCTCTATTCTCTTTTTATAGGCCTTATTAGCCGTTTTAGTACAACACCCACGACACGGTATGAAAAGTAAAAACAACTTAAAAATAGAATAGATTCGAGTTTACAATATCCCGAGGAGAAATCTGTCATTTTCTATACATATAATAAAAATATAAATCTAACGTGTCTGTACTTTTAGATTTTTGTAAAAAAAATATTGCAGGTGTCTAGGACTAAGTAATAAAATACATTTCAATAATTTTTAGAAATGTCTGTCTGTATGTTTGTATGCACACGGATCACTGCTAAAGTACTGCGTTCATGATAAAATCTTTTCAAGAAAGTCATAAAGCATTTCTTGGAGTAACATTTAGTCTTTATTTCATTAGAATCGGTTCACTCTATCAAAAGGTATTGTAATTTTAATGACGACGCGACTTAATGGCGAGAGATAAGTAAATATACTCTATATATTGAGATGATTTTATTACTCACAGTTTTTTTATATCAAGTTCCACGATGGACGGAGTCGTCGGCACAGCTAGTAATTTATATTGTTAGTATATACATTTTGAGTAATATTCTCCTAAAACAGTAATAATTGTTATCTATATGTTTATTTGTTATGCTTTCACGTCTTGTCTACCTAACCGATCATCATGAAATTTTGTGTACATGTTGCGTATTTTTATAAAAAAACATACGTATATCAAAGAAAAGGTCAAATCTGCATCAAGCGAAGCCGCGAGCATAGGCTAGTAGGTAATGTTTTGTTGTACAAAGTTACTTTCATTTATATAAATAATGATATGTAGATGTGATAATATTTCTACGATGCGAAACGACAAACAGCCGCAGGGGAATAGAGAAAAAAAAGCAAATCTTGTTGTCAACAAGCGAAATGAGCGTCGTCAAGCCACCATCTTTTATTTCATTTTTTTCCTACGCCGTAAAGGGAACAAGAAAACTCATTTGCTGTCCTGATAGGGATTTAAATTATCTTGTCGGTATATCAAATGCAGATTTTTTACGACAGAATATTTTTTGAATAAATTTTTATATTTTATGACAATATGATTATAACTCTAATTATTAAAATAAAGAAGAGATTAGGGAGTAAATGATACTCATATAGTTATCGTATTATGTTCGTTTCGAAATCTTAGTTATCAAGACTTATACATAAAATGGAAATCATATCTGTAAGTTAGAATAAGAGAGGACTGTCTCACACCATAAAGTTTTAAGCTCCATACAAACGAATGTTGACCTTTCATTGTGCACAGGTTCATTGTTGAGTGCAGAAGTTTTAAAAACATATCTGATATATTACGAAACTTGAACAATTACAAATTACACATTGTGAAATTATATTTTTTATAAAAAATGTAATATTAAATATTTTTTCATTTATACAATTTTTTTATTGAACCATGAAATTTACAATTTATCTATTCAATTTTTTCTTTTGTTTAGTATAGAAAAAAATATTATGCAAGTAAATATCTAATCCTTACACACATCAAAAAAGTTTAAGCAACATGCGTGATATTACAAATTTTACCATTTATATTAATTAATTTCTAAGTATTTACTCAAACAAAGTGCGTAGGTAAGTAAACTTTTTGTTATTGATGACATACTGGCTGGTTGTAAAAAAATATTGATTATGTTTTGTTTTTTCATAAAATTCAAATGACTGCGAATTTGTTTGAATTTAAGTGCGTTTTAATTGCTACGTTTAGTCTTGATTTTATAATTTTACCAACCATTTAAATAAAGTTAGCGACAAAATTGAATTGTTAGATATTCTTTCGTATGAAGCGACGTCATTTGATGGCAGATGAAATGCAAAGAGCTGTATGGATGTTGCAAGCGGGAAGTAATCAATCTCAGGTTCTCGACATTTTGGCATTATAGAAGTGTTTTTGTCGTTTTGGCAGCGCTACAATAATACAGGAGACCCGTTGAACAGCATCCAGGCCGTAAAAGGAGTACAACCACTCGGCAAGACCGGTACATACAACTGACTGCAAGACGCCAGCCGATGTTAACCGCTCGAGAGATAAGTTTGAGGCTACAAATTTCAAGTGGTGTTGATGTAAGTCCTCAAACTGTGCGAAATCGACTGCATGAGTACGGCCTACGAGCTCGACGCCCAATCAGGTGCCCACCGATACGTCACGGGAATGCGCTCGTCGATACGAATGGTGTAGAGAACGCATAACATGAACCCAGGAACAATGGGATAAAATTATGTTTTCCGATGAGTCGCGATTCGGGTTTAAGCCTGATACAAGAAGGGTGCGAGTGTATCGTCGGCCCGGAAATACTGAAAGGCTCAGGTGCGTTAGGAAGTTTATCCATACAGCGGCTCAACAGTTATGTTATGGGCGGGTATTATGAAGAAAGGCGAACTGAGCTGTTTTTGTAAATGGAAACATGAATGCTGAAAATTACATTGAGGATATTCTCAGACCTTTGTCTACCCATTTGCACAAACCTTTGGCTCGATTTTAGGTTAATGCATGACAATGCGCGTTCACATACAGCTCGGCGAACCAGTGATACTTTGCAACGGAGAACATCCGGGTATGCCCTGGCCGCACAGTCGCCAGATCTCAACCCCATCGAGCACGCATGGGACATGCTCAGAGACGTGTTTTGAAGGACTTGGACGGAGCGACAACAACCCAAAGCTGAAGGATTTGCTACAATTCCATTGGGAGCGAATACCGAAGATGACATAAACAGCTCATTAATTCAATGAATAATCGTTGCCGACAAGTTCTGAATAGAGAGGAGCCCATACTTTGTATTAAATTGTTTATTCTTTCAAATAAATACATTTTCTTTAGAAATAATTTTGTAAGAAAAAGTTTGTTTATGTTTTGTTTTACAGTTTTAATATTGTTATTTGTTTAAAAGAACTTATAAAGCAAAGTTTTTTTTATATAGACGAAGTATTTTTAAAAATAAAATACAACGTTATAATGTGAAGAACCATCCTAAAATTTAAATTAGTACATGTTGCTTAGACTTTTTTCATGAGTGTAGATTTAATTCTAATCTCGATGTAATAGATTTCGGATGTTAGTTGTTGCAAACTGTTTTTTTTTTCGAACTGACTACGCTATTGTCTTAGCAAGGTCTTAACAGCTTCACCGGACTACTAAGGCGAGCGCTTAAGCCACTCAGCCGATTTTATTGTTGCAAACCGAAATTATGCAATATTTAACAATAGATTATATGAAGAAAAGTAGACACAGTAAAATATATTACATTGTCATATAAATAAATGTATTATTATAAACATAGACAAATTTCGTGCCGATAGATGCAAGTATGTATTAATTTCGTGAAATTTAATAAAGGATAATTAAAAATATGATTCACCGTTTTGAGATCTAGGTCTTATAAAAACAGCCGAGGGATTAATACATGTATAACCCATATAGATTATATCTTTAGATATAGTAACAAAGTAATTACGGTTGGCGAATGAACGCCGTCGTAGAATGCCCGCGGGCATGCAACGGTTTATTTCTGTCAAAATTCGCGACGCGTTCCAATACGAATTTAAATTTTCGCGAAATTGGGCTTCGGGCGATGACGTCACGGCGTCGCGTCGCGGAAGCAACGATCCCGAAGACGCGGGTGTCCATGCGTTAAATTAAACCGAGATAATGAGCCGTTGAGTTTCACCGCCTTCTATGTGTTAAGCTGAGAAATTCCATCATAAGTTAAGGGATTCCATTGCTTTTATAATTATTGTAATTGGAATTCCACGAAAATAAATTGATGCGGACGAGTTCTAGTAAAATTTATAACATAATATCTACCTTTCTTGAAGTGAAAACTTCTTTAGACGCGTTGAGCGGTATTTTGGGGAGGAAATAAATTTATAATTTCGCGTCATGACATGGTACGTAAGCATGACCGGCCGTATTGCGCTTGCGCGGCTTTCGTCAGACTAGCGACGCGTAGTATAAGGGCCTGTGTACATGTAATATTAATTTGCAGCTCAACGAACATTTGATTGATTAATAGAGTTTATAAAAATATATACCTGTAATTATTGCTCCGAGCGCCAATAGATATGAAAACCACACTAATATTAATAATTTCAATAAACAAACTCTGGATATTGTCATTTACACTATAATTATTATGAAAATTCAAAAAGAGAATACATTTATTTCATTGTTTTGAGTTTTCACTTCTGTTGGCAGTCCTTATAACTGCCTCGATTTTTTAAAATTACCATAATGACAGTAATTTACTACTAAGTTATAAAATCAGGAATCTAACATAAAAGCTGCTTAGTCCTATAGGCAGAATTGTTAGTTTTTGCTAAATTAGTTTTACTGATTTTATTATAGAAATTAAACTTCTTAGGGCACGGCAGGGATAATTGCATTACAATATAATAAAACTAATTATTGTCCTCTATAATTACACTACAAAATTAAAAAATATTGTATCATATAATTTTTCCATTGACATCATCTATTTTAAATAAACGAAAAAGAGATAATCTATATTAATTTAATATCAGGCTTTCGTAAAAGCTAGTTAAATACATTTTTCACTACTAGCAACATTATTAGGTCGATATGCTATAAAAGTGAAATGAACGCCAAACGCTAATGATGATGACGTGAATCGGCGCGTGTAAATCACGAGACCGGCCTTGTTTACGAGCTCTCCAATCAAAAGGGAAGTTCGGAGACGCGCCGTAAAATATATCGACACATTTTACCTTCCCACAGTGTTGCCATGTGTAAATTTTGTCTAGAAGAATGTAATTTATTACACGATTTTGTAATTAAAAAAAAACTTCTAAAACGGAGTTAATTATACACAATATGCGGGGTATTGCGGGGTGGTAGGGTGTATGTACCCGACTGGATCGCGACCACCGAACACGAGGAGGAACACCCGCAATAGTGGGAGGTTGGGGGGTGTGGGGTTCGGGGAACAGGCGGGTTATATCCAAAAAGGGGGGGGGGGGGGGGGGGGGGGCCTGCCGGGGGGGGGTTTAGGTGGGAAGGAGGGGGGGGAGGGGGGAGGGAGAAAAGATATTTTGTCGGTGGTTGTTGTTTTTGGTTTATTATTTTTTTCCTACCAGCAAGAAGAAAACAACCATATGGGAGAAAAAAAAAAAAAAAATATGCTTTTATCGTAAATAAATGTTTTCAAGAAATATAATTATTTATTATACGTTCTAAAATGTATTGCTTACGTTTATTTTATTCCAATTTCCGACTTAAACAGCGATGAATGTAAATTTACAATCTACATAGTTATTATTACTAATATTTATTTATTACATACTTAATAAAATTGTGAATTAGAATCATTTCAAATATTACAAAAAAATATTAACATAAATGTAAATATAGATACAAAAAAGAATAGATTTGGATTTTATTCTATTTAGTATCGTTATTCTTAAATAGATAATTATACAATCTCCCGGCCAGTGTGTTTCCTCCTTCCTATGAATGGAGTCCTTCAAGGCAAGTGAAGAGATACTTAGGAGGCGGATGAAGGGCGACGGGAGGAGAGTATGTCTGGGGGTCGATTTTTGGTTCTGCACACAGGAAGAACAGTATGGCGAAAAAAAAAAAAAAAATGAACGTTAGTAATTGTAGTAGTTAACAACTGTGTTGCAGCCACTATCGCTAACCGTCGAAAACATGTTAAACGATAAATATAATATGTCCTGTAAACAAGGGGACATGACAATATTATAAAATACAAAAAGTAAGTCATATTGTATGGAAAATTTTGAAATAAAATATATCCTAAAACATAACGTATATAGAACTGTTCAAATCTATAATTTTGTTATATGTACATATATTAAGGTCAAGTAAAATAGAACCGTATTTGGGAAAATTGCATTTAATTTCTGGCAACACCTCGTCGATCTCGGAACATTTGTCGACAAAAATGATACTTTATCGTCCACACGCAGCGGTTTATGCAGGTTTATCGATGGCTCTCGCTCATCCTTATTGATGCTGTTTGCTTTCACGTAAATCTCGTACAAAGCTGTCGGGTATACATAAAATCTTCAGTTTTATGCCTCGAAAAATGACAGTGTCGCTGTGTAATACAATTTATTTTTGATAAAATGAAAATTTATTGTGTGTATATTTATTTATACGTCCAAATAGTCGATTATAGGCTTTATTTATAAAGAGAAAACCGATTTAAGTTATTACTTGGTTGAGCTAGCAGAACAAGTTTAGGAAACAAAAGTACCTACTTTTACAAAGATAGAAATGGCACATCGCGGAAGCAACCAATCAAATGCATACTATTCTCTTCCTAACAGTGAAACAGATAAGAAAATAAACTATCCTAGTAACTGAACACGCTTCGTCCATGATAAATTGCAATAGAAAATTTGATTTCAATAACGTATAGCATAGCGCTACCTAGTTTAACAACCTACATAAATTTAAATATTCTCTAACACTTGTCTAAGTTGACAGAACTCATGTTATTGTTGTGATTTATTGTTTTTCTATTAGCCGGCAAAAGACATCATTACATAGTATAAAACAAAGTCCCCTACCGCGTCTGTCTGTCTGTCTGTTCGCGATAAACTCAAAAACTACTGAACGGATCTTTATGCGGTTTTCACTAGTGGATAACGTAATTCATGAGGAACGTTTTGGTATATAATTTGTCAAGGATTTTTTTATAATCAGGGCGGGACAACGTCTGCCGTGCCCGCTAGTTTCGTAATAAATTATGAATTCGTGGGTATAATTCATATGAAAGAAATAAATAAATTAAACAATTTTAGAGATTCACAAGTAAATCATAACTACCACTATTTGACATTATTGACATTTGATAGTGTATTTAGTCTGTCATTGTACTGTTGTTCCACCTTATGTAAATCTTATAAATTACTTATTTTCTTTATTCTATACATTATTTTCTTATAACTAGAATATCACAATAACGATAACCAATTTAACGTATAATACGCAAATGTTTTAATGAAAATCTGAACAAAAATATTATTCATAAATTGAAATTGTTTGCAAAATATCTGTATGCAATGGAACGTTTTTGAATGATGAGATCGACTTGAACGAATGCTATTCATAGTTGCTTGTATAAAAAACTTAAATCAGATGTTTGGCTAGAGACCGCTTGGACACGTTTTTGTAATAAAGTATTTTAAACATGATTTCAACTAGATTTGAAATTTTAGGCATTGCTTAGTAAAATTCGTGTTATACCCGTGTTCATTTTTGTTTTTGTAATAAGAAGTAAGTTGTAACTTTTTGAAACATGAAATTTATGGTATAAGTAGAAAAAATAATAAAACCAGCCTAGAACCGCCACGGCATGCCACGCTGAAGCAATTCCCTGAAGGTGTAAACAAAATAGCATGTTATAAAGTTAGGTTTTATGGCACTCGCGTCTAGGGTTGTCACTTTTTTTATTAGATAAGGGGCGTAAATACGAAAACGTCATTGTTCACTTTGCATACATTTTATTATTGACACTAAAACTTATTTATTTTTTGGAGATTACTTTTAATAAAGAATAAAATAATAGTCCCAAGTACGCAACTTTTGAAGAAACGAAAAATGTCTTTTTATATTTCATAGCTTCATTAGGTTGGGGAAAAATTTGAATATATCCTGAAAAATGTTTTTAATGAAATAGGAAAAAAACAACAAAATCGAAAATTGGCTTTAAAAGTGATCCATTTGAGAGACAGTGCTGCATACATAATTTATGACTAAATATGGGATAATAGAATTAAGGAAAGTGTTAAAACAGTTTATTAAATTATATTATAGTTTATTAAATATATTATATATGACACCATGTATACTTGGAGGTAGACTCAGTCTTGATTAATTAGGTTAGAAGATTAGCCATACCCGATATGTCAGATTGATTACAGAACTCTCATTTATTCTCTTGTTATAGATTGCACATTACCGTCAGGTAGAGTCAATAACTTTGTCGCGTTCGGAATAAAAATAATAAATAATTATTACTGGCAGTGACAGCCCTGAGTATGACGTGCGATGCGGGCGCCAAAGCGGCCAGGATTAAGAGTCACTCATGAATAACGCACTGTTGTGTCACTTTTGATGATTGCCCACAGCGTTGCTATTGATGTCATAACTAATTATTTCTGCATTGAGGAGAGATTATAACCCACCGTAAGAGTAAATTGCGCAACAAAACGTCTTTAATCGATTTTTATTTATATTCCAGTTCTTATTATTATTATCATCAGCCTGTAAGAGGCTCACTGCAGGATCATATGCCTCTTCCTGAAGGAAGGTATGGGTATAATCACCACGCCAGCCCACGACATATTGGCGATTTGAAGCTATAAGAAATCTATAGTTCTATATTTTCCCACATACAGTAGTACTGCAAGAACATTTCTCAGGTTCAGGTTTCCTCACGATGTTTTCCTTCACCATCAGCCGATAGTGTTACCAATTTAAATTAGTAAATGTGCGCGAACTCCGGAAAGTTCGTTGGTACATGCCGGGTTAGGACCTGCGGATATCAGAATGATATTCAATCTTTTTTTTCATTACATTGTAAAAATATATTCAAAATTAATTACTTTTCACAACTTTTTCGTTGCATTCTTCTTCTAAAGTGGTAATCTAAATATGTATAATGAAAATATAGTTCCGGTTTAGCCTCGGCAAATGTATTGAATAGGCTATGAAGTGTAAGGAGAACCATCTCTGTGTATGAGAAAGTGTATGTGTATGACGACATCAAAATGCGTTAAATTATGGTGGCGTTACAGTAGCAAACAGGGGTCATTATTTTTTAATTATTTCAAGAAGTTTTAGAAAAGTAAGCACTCAGGAATCACTAAACGTATTTTTTTATGTTCACAAAAATCCTATCACACTCCGCGTTTTCTTACAGCAATTATTTAAGGTTATATTTACAAGATTATTTCGGACTATTCATAACCTTGGAACTATTATTTAGTGCTTAGAGCTGGACACTTTTTCAACATATGAGATAGTTCTTCATACTTCTACAGTCCATAGTATCGGCGTAGGGCTATCCGTGCGGATTTTTTGTGAATGGTTCAAGGCTATTTATTTTCGGGATTCAATTAACCCTTTGCTATTTTTAATGTCTAACGAAACGGGCGGAGTCAGTTAGTTTCTCTAGAAATAATACTTGATTGTAAAAGTTATCATTTAAAATTGGATTTTTACACGAAAATTATTTTTCTAAACTAAAAACGTAAATAAATCAAAGTAAAAGGTTTAGAGGTCCAATTATTAAGTTTCGGTATATTATTAAATCAGGGCATACGTTCCGAGCGACCCTTCACTCGTTCAATGAATTATGCAAATCTTCTCCGGTGGTTAACATCGTAATATTGTAAGCGACACTACCGAACCCTATTCCACGATGAAAACAGATATAGAATCATACTAGATAAGGTTCGCACGTTCATTCGTTTCAAGACTAATTTATGACACACAGTTTTATAAAATTTTTAGAGAGTCCTTAAGTTTTACCATCTTAGGCTACATCGTCATTTGACTAAGTAAACTTAGTAACACTGTAAATTTGCTAACAAACATTTAGTTTAGTTAATATTAAAGAGATTATGACAACCTATGGATATTGACAGCTAACCTCGAAAATATCGCAATACTAATTAGCAGTTGAACAATACAATAGACTAGCATATCTGAGAAATGAATTGAATTGTAAGACTTTTATATCAGTGCGTTGCTAAATATATTGCGGAAAAAATAGCTTAGCGTTAGTGTTCCCCCAGTCGTAGTTAGTAAAAGATCTTCAACTCTATGACTTTATGCATAAACTATTGCAATTTATACTAACATAATTAAAAATTTTTTCAGAAATAAATTTCAGCCATCTGATAGAGCTTTGATATTCTCTTATGTTAAGTAAAAAAGTCGTTGTAGACGACAACACGTTAACGTTAGAAGTAGGTCCTATATTAATACTTCTAGTAATATATATATCCGTTTTTTAAACTGTGCCCTGAATTCTTACGATGAAGATGGTATCACTGCTCACATAAATTCGAGGAGGGTGCGCCGCTGGGTGCCCCGCGGGCCATAGCTCCCCGTTCAGGTGAGAATTATCATAAGGGGGGACCAGATTTAAACCAAACATCGGTTACAAGCGGGAAAACTCTGCCAATCGTCTCTACTACATCTATACATATTTATAAGATTTTTATGGGAATTCGAGAATGAGGAATTTATCACCCCGCCTGCGGGGAAACTGAGGAAAACCGGTCCGTCGAATGTTTAACGGTTATCTAGAGCTGCCATAGCAAAGTTCTTAATAACACATACCTTGTGTTAACAAGATTTGTAATACATAAATATGGCAGATTACTTTGTTCAAATTATCGTATAGATATACACAGGGCTTTTCTTGTGGCGGCTCGCGGGGGCACGCAGTGTCCTTAAAGGGAAATTTGAAAATACCGAAAAATTGTCATAAGTTTGTGTTGTAACATTTTAGAACAGTATCTTACTATTATATGCCGCAAGTACCTAAAATAAGAACGTGTACATTTTTGAGATACAAAAATTATGGACTTACAACTTTCGAAACTTAGCGTGCCTCCAAAAAGGAAGCGACAAAAATAGGTCCGATTATACATGTAATACGGATAAATAGATTAAGTATTTGTTAAAATCTATGGAATTTATATAGTATCCTCAAATAATGGAATGAGTATCTTTGAAGTCGGATTCACTTATTCGTTAAATTCTGCTAACATAGTTCACCATAAAGTACAATTTAATATACGAAAACAAATGATGAACTCTAAAATGCACCTATGTAAAGAATTAAACAAACAAAATATCTGTGCATTTTCTTAACTTGAAACATACATAATTATCTTAAAATAATATTCTGTATAGTTTATTTTTCAAACGTTCTTAAATTGTTCTTGTCATTCCTGTGATTGCAGTTGAAAAAATAGTACACAAAAATGTATAAACATGTTACAAATTGACGTTACAGTTCGACAAAATTCAGTTGTAATTGTTTTTTATTTATTTGATACAATGAAATCCAATCGATTTGAAGACAGATGCATGCTCACAAAATTCCTAGTTATGAATAGAATTACACTTATCTATATGTAAGGATACAACTTAAGAATTAGTTATAACTAGCGGGCCCGGCAGACGTTGTCCCGCCCTGATTATAAAACAATCCTTGACAAATTATATACCAAAATGTTCCTCATGAACCACTTTATGCACTGGTGAAAACCGCACGAAGATCCGTTCAGTAGTTTTTGAGTTTATCGCGAACAGACAGGCAGACAGACGTGGTAGGGGACTTTGTTTTATACTGTGTAATGATTTATCATATCGAGATGCTTCGTGGAGCAGCATAGGTTAGGTTTCTGCAGATGGCTGACTTTCATGTGATAAGCATAATTGCCACTTGGATGTTCAATATCCATACGTATATGTAAGTACATATATCAGCTGTGCTTAGTTTAGACTGAAATAAATGTATATTCAGGAGTATTACATGAATATTAAAAGAAAAGTGGCAACAAATATGGGATTATATATAGGTACGAAAATATGCCGAATCAGATGATTTTAAACCGAGTCACTAAAATATCGCAGTAAAGTCTGCGAAGTGACTTGCCGAGGGACAAAATCTTACGTATAATTTTTATTGTACGATTTCTTTTATAGATACAAAGACAATTAAAAATACTTTCCGTAATTATTTAAAGTGAAAAATTTTCGCTAAGAATTTCTCCCGAGTTTCAAAGTCAATTAACATCTTTCTAAGACGGTAAACGTAAAACAACTCTAAAGTAATTCTAGTGAATCAAGATGAAATATACAATATCATTAAAATGTCGCAGGGTTAGCCGTTTCTACGAATTGTTTTTGCTTATTTAATAGTAGTGAGGGGACAGGTGTATCCGGAAATAACGGGAGCGGATATTAAAATATTCGTTGATAAATATTAATATCCGCAGATTTTATTGTGATTAATATTGTCTCAATATCAATTAAATTGTGAACTATTTAAACAATCGCTTCTAGTTATTGTGGATAACTATAAAATTATAAAATCTATAAATAAAATAATTTGTTGTTGTTCATATTAACAACCCAATCTTAATTACTACAAGATTCACGAAGTAATTTAGTTTTATTTCCTTGTTACAACTCTAAAAGGAATACCAAATAAGCACAAAATTTCTAAGCTTAAATAATAGTGTCTAATGTTTCCTTTTAGGTTGGTATTAATATCGCTACAATTTTATTGAGAGATGATCGGTCAAAATTGCAAAATAATACAACTATTCTTAATTCATATTCATAATGAAATTATTCGTGATATTCAGGACGAGACGATTGTACATTTAAATTAAAGTAGTTATGCCTAAGTCGGAATCAGTCCCTGAATTTCGATTTATGCTATTTACTATGGACATTTAGAGCCTTGTATGTAAGTAAATTGTTGTTAATAAAGACAAACTCTTTATAATTAACTCATTATAATACGCGCAAGTACTTGAGGTGTTCCGTTATGTACAAGTGAATAGAAAATTCGTCCCAAATTGAGTATTTTACAAGAGTAAAGCGATAAGGCAAGTAGCTAGGATACATCGGCTTTAAAATGCCATACTTAGATTATGTACCGATTATAATTTAAGCAAAAATGTGAACTCTTCCGTATAACTCTTAGTTATATTCAATGTTATTTTGACGATGATATTTGCCATTTCTGATACAGCTTTACTCTTTGAAAATGTGAAATTAGAGAGCTATTTGAACCTACGCGTTACAAATTTTTAAATTAAGTAGTATTTGAAGCTTAGTGGCAAAGAAAAACATCATGGTTTTTTTATTTTTTTATATCATAGGAGGCAAACGAACAGGTGGGTCACCTGATGTAAGTGATCACCACCGTCCATAGACACTTGCAACACCAGGGGAGTCGCAAGTGCGTTGCCAGCTTGTGTAGGGAGGGGGGGGAGGAAGGGAAGAGGAAAGTGGAAGGGGAGGGGAGGTGGGTTTCCGGCGCTCTCACTGACCGAACGAAACGCAACAATGCAAGCACTGTTACTTCACGTCGGTTTTCTGTGAGAGGGTGGTACTACCCCGGGCGAGCTGACCCATTTATGCTGAATCCAGTAATAGTTTCAGCGTGGCTCTACCACCTACATACATACTGTCAAGGCTTTTCCTAAGCACGCCTGAGTTGTTACTATCATGAAGCTGCATGTCTGTCGCTAAGACTTTATAGGCGTGATCGAGAAGCTGCACTTGTTTTTTTTATGTCAAAAGGCAGCAACTACACCACCAAAAGCATCACTGTTATCTTGCCGACATTGAATAGCGCGTTTTATTCCTCTAGGCCCGCTTCTAGGTTTACTGTGTTTACCGCCTTAGATGAAATGGTCATTTAACATAAGAGAAGAATGTGTAATAAAGTATTTAAATAAGTACTGATTACAGAGTGTATCATAAGAAAATTAAAAAAGTATATTGATATTGACAACGACGGTGAAGATGAGGAATACTCGACTTATATTGCAAATTGTATGTAATAAAATATAACATTCAATTTAAAAATAAACTCTTCAGAAACGGGTCACAAAGTAAGAAGTCCCGTGAGACCGGTACTTGGCATCACTAGCGGCAGTAAATCTAAAAGGGAAGCTTGATCGCCGCAAACGATCTCGTAAACTCGGATGAAATAAAAACGGCACTACACTAAATTATCCTGGAATGCTATCAGCATTGAGATGTCTCTTAGGTGGTGCTTTGAAATATAAACTAAAATCTTCACATTTTTACGGTCCGTAAATATTTTCGTGGCACTAAGTCAAAATATTTATTGTTTTTGGCGTTGAATACGAACACGTTTTTATATACTATGGTAAATACTATCATGGTATGTCTACAATCACACATAAAGGTTGTTAGGTGTTCGTAACATTAACCTAGAGAAGAAATTGACAGCAGTCGTTACATTTCAAACAAAATGAGCTAAATCCAATTATTGTTGTATATATAGCATAATTATTTTTTAAGACTTTCAGTTTCTATATACATCGAGAACGAAGTTCAAATTTTATCGTTCATAAGGTTTTCCTTATTTTTATCTCAGATTTTACATGTATAGAATTTAAGATGGTGAAAAATAACGTAAAGTATAAGGAACGGCTAAAATTGGATTTACTTTGTTTTTAAATGTAATGTGACACATGATTTGGAACGGAAGAATTTCTACGAACTGATGGTGAATTCTATGGGCTACCGATTTACACGGTAAGAGCCTTGTGTAAATTGGTTGGTTTTTAAGATTGATTTACTTATTTATTTATTATAAATCAACAGCTGTTAATTGTAACTTATAATACACAATTATTAACATATGTACAAAAAGATTTCAATTATGTAACAAAAATGTACTTTCTGTGCAAATTAAAAAAACAATGTATCTACCTATCTATCTTCTATATATATATAAGAGATTCCCACCTATATATTGACTCATCACGATATCTCTGGAACCATAAGGCATAGCGACTTGAAATATGGTAGGAATATTCCTTTCGCCGAGTAGAGGTCAGCTAAGAACGAATTTTACGAAATTCCACCCACAAGGGGGGTTGCGGGGGGGTAATCAGGGCGGGACAACGTCAGCCGGGCCCGCTAGTAATTTATAAATAAATAAAGGGCTAGTTATAAAGAGATTTAAATGAAACATATATATGTGCGAGTATGTATAAATTTACGAAGTTATGAATAATTTATTAGATAGATATATTTAACAACATCGATTAATTCTCATAAAATCTTGTATACATATAACAAGAATGTAAATCTAACGTGTCTGTACTTTTTTGATTCTTATTAAAGAAAATAGTTGCAGATGTTTAGAACTAAGTACTAAAATAAATTTCAATCATTTTTAGAAGTTTCTGTCGGTATATCTGTCTGTATGTTTGTTTGAACACGCATGACTGCTAAAGTACTGCGTTCATGATAATACCTTTCACACAACGAATATCTCCGAGTAACATGGACAGTAACAGTAACAATGCGGGGTGGTAGGGTGTCTGTACCCGACTGGATCGCGACCACGTACACAGGGAAACCCCGCCATAGGGAGTGGGGTGTGGTTGGGAAGGGATACCGAGGGGGGTTCCCGGGGGGGGGGAGGGGGGGGGGGTTGTTCCAAAAAAAAAAATTACTCGTTATTTCATTAAAATCGGTTTGGTCTATCAAAAGTTATTGTAATTTTAATGACGACGCGACTTAAGTACGAGAGAAAAGTAGATAGTACTTAAACGTAATACATTTAGATGACTTTATTAGTCACTGTTTTTTACAAGTCGTGAGCACAGAGTTATCTAATAATATAAATTAAAACATCGTTTGTATGATTTTGATGAAATTTTACACATTCAAGTGTTTTTTCATAGAGAAGGATTTTATAGTATCCATCTATCATTAGATAGTGCTAGGCGTAATTTCATTCTTATAAAGTTTTATATTGTAATTTTAATCCGAACGAAGCCGAGGGAATTTGCTGCAATAGTATAGCCGCAAGATTTATGATTATAGGGACGTTATTTAAGATTGGTTATTTTGTAATATGTATGTTGGGTTATAGTCCTCTCGTAAAACGTAATGGGTTGTTTTGCTATCGGTACTTATACCGAGCGAGTTTTGCGATAAACGTGTATATACGTAAAATTTATCTAGTCATAGATTACAGGTTCCAATTCAAATTAATCTACATAAAGTGATGACGCACGATTCGCCGCATCAATTACAGGTGAGCTTGTGAATTAATATATTGTAACATGTAATTAATTAGGTTTGGATAATATCCTAAAGTATAATCGTTATTTTTTTAATTATGGGACTTGTATAGCAAAGCTGTAAATAATGGTAAGAATCGTAGGTATATTTAAGGCCGTTTACGTCGGATGTAATTTATCTTGTACTCATTTAATATAGCAACTGTTATACCTGTGTAGGTGGAGGATAAAGAGGCGCATCTATTACCTCTTTATAATATTAGTGTAGATAAAAACGATATACATATATAATGTATCACATTGTCATATAAATAAATGTATTATTGCAAGCATACGGGTACATAATTGTCATGGCCGAATGTCGCGAAATTTAAAAAGTAATTTAAAACGGCGTGTATCGTAGGAATAGTGTGGTGACGTACCTGCTTTCTAGTCGAGGTGTCGAGCCGCAATATTCTTGATACTGAGTATCCAAGGCGCTGGTTGTTTGATTTAAGTTTTGGGGCTCGTAAAACCGCCAGAATAAAATCGTGACTTTCGCGTAAGACCACTCACAGAACTGTTGTTATTCGATTTTGAATAATCGACGTGGTGGCGCGGGTGTTCGTGCGCGTGCACCAATGGGCGTGCAGCAAGGTCCGCCAACCACATTCCTTTTATGAACTATGCACAGATTATGCTCCGGTGTTTACAACAGTATAATATATACCGGAGGCAAATGTAAAATAAAAACAATAATAAAATATATAAGAAAGAAAAGAACTATTACTGTTACGGCGGGTACGTAGCACAGCGTAAGCCATTTTAACCTAATATGGCTAATTCGGAAGCCAAGGGGGTATTCGCTCCGATGTCTAGAACTCTGCTCGGATTTTTCTTTGTCCTTTTTTTCAAACTCACTGATCGCTGTCGGACTGGTGGGATTTCATAGCTTTACCAGGCTTTTAAGGCGAATGCAATAAGCTCAGAAGAAAAGTGAAAAATTTGGATTAACAATTCCACATAACAAGTTACTGAGCGAGTGATATAGAATATTGTAGGAAGATTTTGGAAAACCTTAAGGAACGTCTTCAACACGTCTTGATGTTCAGTTGTTCTTTTATTACATGTTCATTGTATTACATGTATGTACTAAAGGTAAAATTTGGTTTTATTTTCTTCGTTGTAGGTCAGCTAATTATTATATAAAGACGCAGTAGATCTGTAAAGACCCATCAGGTCAAAAATGTATAGTCAGTTAAAAAAAAACATATTACCGGTAGCTATATATTCTGTATTTATTCTCAGGTATAAGGATGTGCTGAAGCGTTATATGACATTAAACCTAACCAATGACAGAATCTGGCAGAGGAACGCCTGGAATGGAGAGCTCTGGTAAAATCCAGAGTAGGAGACTTTGAAGACATGATGTCAAGCGTGATGCGTGATTTTTATGAGAACGGTGTCCTTACGTGCCTGATATGTATTCACGACTTCTCCAAGAAAATCGTCTATGTAAGATACACGAGAGCACATCAGCGTCAGAGTTAAACAATCGCTGTGACTGAAATCGGTCAGGAGCATCATCATCGTTTAGCATTGTGATGAGAAATCAGGTGATATTGCCGCCGAACCTTTAATTAATAATAAAAAATATATAATAACGACCTGAAAACCTTTCAAAAGAAACTCAGCCGACGAGAAAGTTTCAGCTACATTAAGGAACTAAAATTCACTATTACCCTCGTCTTAAAAGCAAGATCTGATTTAAAGTTCAGCGCGATCGTTAAAATTGCAAGTGTGCCTCCGGGATGGACCAAGTTGTAAATTTAAATCACTAAGTCTGGCCGAGTTGGGCCAACTTTGCACAAACTTACTGCAAATTGGATTACCGCGGTGGCACTACTTATCTATGTTAAATATTTTGACAAACGTAGTGAGGCTTTGGTAGTAATATACTAAGTTGACATTGTCTTTATGGTGAATAACGACTTAGTACTTCTAGCTTCAGAATTGGATCGGATATTTCGGTGTCTTTGCTCTTAATATTAATTTCTCATAATTTCCACAAGAGTTGAGTGTATGAAAGGTAGCAAAGCATTCAGAAATATTAGGTAAAAAGACTTATAAATACGAGTTGTCAGGAAGTATATCATTTTACTTGTAAAGAATTATATTGATGACGCGTTAAAGGGAAAAAAACTATATCGCGATTGGTTTGTTTGAAAAGGCCCAGAATAATAAATTTAAATTTGTACCTAATGTCACTACGATGAACTTATCAACTCTATGATTATAAATTATAGTACATTCGTACTTGGTTGAAGGTTGACTGATATGAAAATGGTATTCGAAGTACTGTAATCACGAAATAAGACCCACATTTTGACATCTGTCATCACAACATCATTTAGAGATGTAACTATAACTAGGGTAATCGATAACGAGTGACACCGTTTTATGTCAGAAATCAATTTAGTATCAAAATTTTATATTCGTTGAGATTATTGTATACATACATAGAAAATATAATAAAAATACTACGAGCCGTAATAATGTGCTATAGGAGAATAAAAACAAATCGGCAGTAATAATAAAGTGCTATAGGAACAAATTATATTAATAAAATATTTGTTGATTGTTACAAGATAATGTTTATCCGTAGCTGATAGGCGTGGAATTTATAGCTATTTTGTCAGTGAATTAAAAAAGTTTCACTTGTACCCGTTGACTTATACAATTCCAAGACGCAGAATCTCGAATAAAAGTAGCGCTCAAAACCGGTACCAAAAACTCCGCAATGTACATACGTGGTTATAGTTATGCGATAAACTTATGCTTTTGCAAACTCAATCTTACCTGAATGATTTAAAATTGTTTTTACAAGGACGTAAATTACGCGAGACTATTTGAAATGACCGCATAATCCGAAATGATGCACTCATTTTTGTGTGCCGGCTGTGAGACGTTAAGTGTGCATTTTGGGTTTTTATATATATCAATGTACAAGTAAAAAGTCTCTTGTTATCATTTCAATGAACTAACAAAACGGTGGCCGTCTTCTTAGAACTTTCCAGGGAGTTTTTGTGACAAGTCAGAATTCATGTTCTCGTGGTATTATTTTCGATCTATTTCACTTGTGCACTATAACCAAACTATATTACGAAAAACACCATCAATCTTACACAATATAGAGCCAGATAACACAAGATTATGAATAAAATATAAAGACCACTCCGTGACATTCCAAGATCTTGTCAAAAATTCCCATTTTTGCTGATATTTGTAAACGTAGAGAATTAAAAAAAATCCCATATAACATGTTTGCAGTATTGTTTAAATATGACGTAATAAGTATTATAATGTTTGTTATATAATAGATAGAATGTCTGATTAGTGAAATGTTGATCATTTTTGATATGTTCAGATTTCCACTCTGTCATAGTTCTTTCGAAATATTTCGAATGGTACAACATCGTAACAACGTTATATTGTATTGTCTGAAGAAAATAAATAGTTTTTATAGATGTTTGAACTAAAATAAAATATCTATCGTCATTAAAGTACATAATTAATTTTGTAGGTATTTTTTTATGAGTCCGGGCCCCGGGGCATGTATGTCTGCTTCTGCTTATGTATAAGTATCCAATTTTTTAGTATCGCGTTAGTACGTTCTTACAAAGTTATTTCGTCCTCGTAGACAAGAAACGTCAAAACGGACATCTTGTTTTTGTGACAACTATTATATATTATATTATACATATGGTTTTTACACACATCAACCTGAGTTTATATTAGATCATTGTCAATTTGTAATTGAGTTGAATTAGATTATTTTACTTAAAATCACTAAATAAAACACTGTTGGCAGTGAGTATTACTTATCGTCGCAGTCGGGCTGTTTTTAACGAGATAATTATAAAATAATTGTCTCAGGTTTTGAATTTTTTATTCAGAATAGAATCGATAACGTCTCAAACTGTGAAACGTTTAAGCGCAGGGCTCGTCGGGAACCTCATTACGTACGATGACACTCGAAGGGTGTTCAGGGCGAGAAGTTGAAAAAATCCGATTTAGATAGTAATGGTTTAAGGCGCCCGTATACTGTTAAATACATATATAAAAATTGCGAGCCATCGCGCGACGCCTGGCAGATGTAGAACATCGCATTATTCTGTACAGGTGATATACATGAAGGGATAGTTTACTCCGACAGTTGGTCTGACCCGCCGCTATAGATGTTTCACATCAAATAAAAACAGTTGTTGTTCGTCCAAAGCTTTATTTAAAACGACTAAACCGATTTTCATGAGGCTTTTATTGCCAGACAGGGAAGTTTTCAAAGCATTATCTAAACTTCTCACGATTGTCAAATATCTATAATGTCATAGCGTCAGTTATTATTTACTTGTGAATCTCTAGAATTGTTTAATTTATATACATCTACAACAACTTTTGCCAGCAGATAGAAATACAATAAATGACAACAATAAAATAGGATCTACCAATTTAGACAAGCTTTACACAATGTTTCAACGGTCTCTACCATTAAACAAGGGTAAGACAGTCTTTCCAGACCAAAGTTTTTTTAAACAAATGATCAAGGCGTATTTTACTTTTTTGTAATAAGACGGCTGTTGTTCATCCAAGGTTTTAAAACGACTAAACCGATAAATATAGAATATGAGATAACTTAAAATCGGTACCTAAAACAGTTTTAGCAGGTCAAATAATAATGTAGCATGAAGTAGCAATGCCATTATCAAGAGAACGAACCACAGAATAGTTATATATTAGATACAGATAAGAATCGAAATGAAAAAAGTTGTTAACGTCTGCCGTCCAGTGTGCGGGCACCTTAACGATTGTTACACAGCAAGTTTTGAGAGTCGCTACGTGACTAAGCGCCACGTAGCGCGGGGACACTTCTTAACGCCGCAAATTAAACAAGTTTTCAATTCCAACTCCGGAGTTAATTATTTATTTAAATGTTGTTGAATGATTGTGCAGTTTGCGGTTTTATTTATTTGTGTTTAGAAAAAACTAAAAAATATTTTAATTGGTCGATCGGTCTGTCGAGAAGTTTTTTTACACTTTATAAGTATCTATTAGCATTTGATCAAAATCTCATCTGATATTAAATGATCTGACATATCGTCAGAGAAAATATTTTTTTTTTCAAAAACTGTACTATGACGACTCCTACTGGTGAACCAGTGCGAGTTACACAAAAAAACACAAAGACTATAGACTATTTTGAAGAGCGTGAAATTCTCCACAAGTTCCATCAAACCGATTTGCAATATTGTAAAAGCCGGGTAAGCATTAGAAATTTGAAAAAAAAAAAAGATTTTTATAAATGCATTTTGAATGGTAAAACTTTAAATTTAAATTGTAAGTACTTAAAATTAATATTAAGAGCTCAAACTTGGTGAGATTTTTTTTTCTATATGTAGATTAATATTTTGCATGAGCAACGAAAAAAAAAAAATTTTTGCGGAAATGAACCACCCTAGTATATATATTATCTAAGATTATGGAAATTTGTTTATGCGCAAAATCACAATCGCCACGTGTGAAACGTGATGCACTGACAGACCAAGGAGTGAAAACCAAAAAGTTCTTTAGGAGAAATGCTGTAAATTTTACAAAATTATATATATACTAGCTGACCCGGCCACGTGCTGCTGTGGCTCAGTTATTATATCATTACGTATTGATAAGAATTCATAATTGTTGTTAATAATATGACCAATAAACATCACTTAACGAACTAACACGCAGCGGAAGCCCTCAAAAGGAAAAAAAACCTCGATTTTGGAACATTCTTCATTGGTGATCCGCTCCTATTGGTCTGAGCGTGATGATATATAGTCTTTAGCCTTCCCTGATAAATGAGCTCTGTAATACTGAAAGAATTTTTCAAATCTGACCAGTAGTTCCTAAAATTACCTTCTAAAACGTCACAAACTCACAATCTTTACCTCTTTATAATATTAATAACATAGTATTATAGTATAGACTAGCGGGCCCGGCAGACGCTGTCCCGCCCTGATTATAAAAAAATCCTTGACAAATTATATACCAAAACGTTCCTCGTGCCTCACTTTATCCACTGGTGAAAGCCGCATAAAGATCCGTTAGTAGTTTTTAGTTTATCGGAAAAGAAAGAAAGAAAGAGGAGTAGAGGAATTTTTTTATAATAAGTAATAATGAATAATAGATTAAGGTAAAATTAATAAATTAAAAGAAAATATGGGGTGTGAAGGGAAAAATAGTTTGGGCGGAGTATGTTTATGGATTTTAAAATACGATATATCATTAGAGAAGATATCCGTTTTTGAATTGTGTGAATTATGTATAGGCTATATTATATTTAACACGTATGCAACTTATAAAGTATGATGGATTTTAAAATACGATATATCATTAAATACGTTTTAATTGTGTGAATTATATAGGCTATATTATATTTAAGTATGACGTCATAGGATCCAAAAGCGAAAGCTTTAGATAGGGTTTTTTGTTGTTATATATAGAGGATTATATTATAATTTTGATGTTATGTACATACAGAGTATGAAATCTTATACGTATTCCTCTTATGTAGTAATTTATTATTCCCTCGCATTCATATAATATTTTTATACTATCAAGTATACGCACTCCTAGCATTAAGATTAAGGGTTTTCTTAAGTTTTCAATTGTAAGAAAGTGCCATTGGTTTAGATGTTTAAATTTCTATAAAAAATATCTTGTACATAATTACGATATAGCAGTGTTGTAGTAAAACTGTTACAAATCGTTAGAGTAAATGCCATTTAAAATTTTTCACGAAACTTCCTCATAAAAATAAAGTAGAGAAGCGTTGGAAATGCGACGAAAACTCGTCAACTCACCGGTTTCTTCTAAACTAGTTATATTTCGCCAACTTACTACTCCGTCAACTCGCATTGTGCAAGTTCCGACAAATATACGTGACAGGGGTGCCGAACCGTCGCGTCGTGTCGGCTCGCCTTTTTCGGCCTCCCGTCCTGCCAACATTCGGTGCAACACTTTGTACGTACATTCTTTCTTTGCGTTATCGTTTTTGTTTCATAACAATTATTATGTTATAGTTTTATTAAATACGAATGTGACATTTTATGTTTTTTTTTTGTTACGCTGTCACGCCTTAACTACGCAGTCGGATATAATGAAGTTACATTAACGCGAGTGAAAATATTTGTAGCGCCTAAACGGTAATGTATAGAATTTATATAAAAATAAAAGTAACGCAGATACTATTTGAAAATATTTATAGGGTTTAAATGGGAATGTATAAAATGAAAAAAAAATTCCCTGCTTAATCCAGATATAACTATTTTTATAATATAATATATAAAAGAATGTCGGAGACATCAACTAGCATGTAATTAAAGTGATGAAGGAAGAAATTGTGTTTTGGAAAAATAATTTACTGTAGTTATAAAAAACACGTCTAAACCGTCCCGAGAATCATTAACTATGTTACTGCTGTTTTTGATGTGAAAAATCTATAACGGCGGGCGAGACTGACTGTTGGCGTAGCGACGCGTCGCTACGGTATGCGTCAACACGCTGTATGTTTTTTAATTTTTGTATTTAATGATTATAAATGTTTATTCAATATACAATCATCTCTTTCTTTAAAAAAATCTTAATATTTTATTTTTGATTATGTCATATTTATCTACTGTCATAAACGATCCTTTTATGCTTATTACATGTACAAAATAATTTCCATGTATTAAATCTGCCAGGCGTTCCGCGAAGCCTGACAATTTTTTAAGTCGAATATGGATCTATAAGCTTCTTATATGAAGAAAACCTTTTAAAATCACGAATGTAATCTGTAATACTCTCAGTTTCTATTGTAACACATATTTTAATTAACTTAATATAAAGTTAAACATGATAAAGAACTTTATCACAAATTTAGATAAAACAATAAACTGCTAATTCACATCGAAAAACGTCTATCGCAGCATTATACCAAGATAAATGCAACCGAATCGGGCGAACAGTCTCAGCTTGCGGTCACATAAAGGCCCCTCCACACGTGTAGATTTATAGCGCGCTTAAAAACTTCGGCTATTATTGAGTTTTGCGGATGTCGTCGGTAACATTCAGCCAATGTGTTGATGTGCGGCTTCGAATCGTGGTAACGTCAGCAAAACACAATCCAACACGTTATTATTTATATTAATAATTGTATATGCTACTAGCTCACTAGGCCACGCGTTGCTGTGACTCAATTATTCCAAGTTGAATTAAAGTTATGATAAACTATTTTCAAAATTAAAACGTGGCGTCATCTATGATATATTTATAACAGTCGGTCCTATAGTTTTCTATCAACAAACTAATTTAAAGCGCCATCTGTTCGAGCCATCTGTTGAAACTTATAATTACTAACAATAATCAAAATTCTCAATATTTTCATTTGTAATTAAAAAATATTTAGGCCATTAATCGAAATATAAATTACCGTATCTCTCAAGTTGGACCAAATGAGACGAACTTCTTAGTCTTCCATGGATTCACCGTGCGGGTGCCGGGTCCATCGTGTGACAGAGGGAGAAACTCAGAGCAGTTCCCAGGACTTGCGACCCAGGTGTAGGTTTAAGGAGGCCCCCTTTGAGATGCGCATCAACGCTCACCTTCACTGCTCGAGTTTCCCGCCCTGCCTAGCCAAAGTTGGTAGGAACCTGTTAGTGCAGCCTGTGTTACTCGTTCTAAAATAGAACTTACTGCAGTTCTCGACAGGCCAAGGTCCTTCAGAAGGTTGTAGAGAGATTTTGCTGGTATACCTCTCGCTCCTACTTCTACCGCGTGTAAATTAACCACATAGCCATTTTTATTTACATAAATGCCAACTTTCATGAACATAGGTTGAGTAGTTTCAAGATATTCCCAATATCGATAGTGAAAAAGAAATAGTTATATGTTGCTTAAATACGGGCGGATTGACACGGCAGCCGTCAAAAATAATGGTAGTCCGGTGAAGCTTTTAAGACTTTGCCAAGTCAATAGCGTAGTGAGTTCGAAAAAAAAAAACCTTCAAAAATATAGCTAGTTAGCCAACTTTTAACAAGCCGCTGTCGAAGTGTGTATGACGTATCTACAGCTTTTCAGTTATAATATTATTGTATGAATGTAATTTTGGCTTTCAGAGTATTGAGCTCTTAATTTATTTGAAATATAAAGTAACTTCAAGATGATGTTTACGTATTTAATATAATAATGGAGAGGAATGTAAGTAGTGACTTACAAACAACATAACGCTTTATGTGTAGGGACTGTTTACTGCTGTCGTGAGTAGTAAAACCCTCCTCGGACCAGCAGTCCGAACTCACGCTTACGAATTATAGCTAAATAATTACTTTAGTTGTGTTTAATATGACAAGTTTTTACTGCTTCAAGAAAACGGATGATTATCCCGACGATGTATTTGAATTCCTTGTACCCATATAAATTACTTCAACTATTTTATAGAGTTATTAAGAAATTGTCATTATAAGCCGTACTATAAAACTAAAACTCTAAAAGAAATTTAATTTAACTGTTATATGCTAGATATATTTTTTTAAATCGGTATCTTTGAAGCACGATTTTGTCGATTCAGTGTGTTGTTAACATTATATATTCGAATATATCGCTGGAATTTGAATGGAAAAATAATTTACTAAGCTATGACACTTTTTGTTTTAAGATTTGTTATTTAAGATATGTTCTCGTCGTTAATTACATTTGCTCTTTAATACACGATGGTTCTTCATCACTAGCTTGTACGAGATCGTTGACCTCTTCCTGAATATATGGGCATAGTCACTACTTGCCACCACGTGTTGGCTAATGACCATTCCTTGACCGAAAGCTCCGAGTCAGTGGCAAGGATTTGAACCTACGTCCATCGATGTGGTGTCCGAACACGCTATCAATTAAGCCACCATCACTTCATCTAGAGTTGATACAGTTAAGTTTTAGTACGTGCAAAATATTGCAGAATGGAAGTCCAATGGAACTAAAGAATTTTCGCTATGAGTAGATGCTCTAAACGATGAACGAAATGCACTAGAAGTGAGCAACGTTGCTTGAAAAATTTCTCGTGGCCTCTATTGATCAGTGAACGTCTTTTGCATGATGTCATGATAAGTACTTATATAGTAATTTGTAGTTAAATATAGCGGACGTCATAAAGATGTTGTTCTATCGATACTTTATAATTAATCTCGATATACTGGATAGCGAAATTGGTTCTTTATATTTCGCTGGTTAGATCCTACATTATTGAAAGTAGTATCACCCACCGGTAGGTAACTAACTATTCTGCTTTACTGGACGTTAGTTGTTCAAGTTTTGGTTTTATTTGTCACTAACTTACAACAGCTAATGGTCACATATTTATTCAAACGATTGAAGATATAAAACGAACAGTTATCTTAAAACGTTGATTAAACGAATAAAATACGAATAAATATGTTGTATAATCAAGTATTATTTAATACAGTGGCGGACAGGAAAACTGCATAACTATCCTTTATTCAAATTTATTGTTCCACAGTTTAATAAGCTCGGGTAGATACTCCGACCCTCGGGAGTGTTGAACCGCGCGGTCGCGCACCGAGTTATCACCAAACTAATACATGCTGGAACTACCGCACATACTGCTACATACACATACACATTTTCTATTCTTATTATATATATTTACCTAGTTATTATAGTGACATGTGGTAGTAATAGCTGATATTGTTTATAATGTATTGATTCTTTATTATATTTATAGTTCATGTTATCGTTTTCACTTATTATTAATGAAAATATTGTCAAGATGTGAAATTTTTTGAATGGAAACTTCTTTAAGAACGTTTTCTTTATATTATAGTAGGCAAACGAACAGGTGGGTCACCTGATGTTAAGTGATTACCACCGTCCATAGACACTAGCAACACCAGGGGAGTCGCAAGTGCGTTGCCATCCTTAGTTTGGGAGAATGAAAAGGGAGAGGAGAGGGGATGGGTTAGAAGAGGTGGTCCTCCGGCGCTCTCAGTGACCGAACGAAATACAACAATGCAAGCATTATTGATTCACGTCGGTTTTCTGTGGGTCGGGTGGTAGTACCCCGGACGAGCCGACCCATTTATGCTGAAACCAGTAATAGCTTCAGCGTGACTCTACCACTGTAGAATGTAGCTAGTAATTTATCTACACGTTATATTACTTTTTATTACAAAGTACGTGTAGTGATCACGAAAAACACATTATTAAACAGTGTAAGTACAATATAAAATTAAACGCCACCGCGCAATTCCATAAACCGTGTACCTAATGAGTTACTGCGAAACGCTAAATGAAAATTAATATCAAAATTTAAAACAGCGGTTTTTCCACTAAGCAACCAACTTTTATGTTCTGTACGAATATTATCTATGCGTTTAGTTCCTTTCAAGAAGGTAATAGTAAATAGGAGATTGTTTTACTAGTTACAGATTTAACTTTTTCAGGTACACCTCGTGCAAATAAAATCAAATGTTTTCTGTTGCAGTGAGACGTGGTAGCGGCTATCTATTCAAGGCGGAAGTGTAACGTAACGTCCACTATAATATTGAATGATGGATTTTCGCAAAGTAATCTTTCTTAAATCAAATATTTCATTATAAATTTAAAAAAATTAAACATGTTTTTGACTTGATAATGTCTTATAAATCGCTGAATGCCGGCTGCATGCACGAAAAAGTATGACTCATTGTCACGTTCTCCCTGAGCTGAGCGTGCAAGCGAGAGCGCGGAACAAGCGATAGAGAGGCGCGATCGTCCCAATCGTTCGGCTTGTGACGCATCAATGTATTCTTATGACGTTATCAAGTAAAATTATCGTTCGTAAACCGACTTACAGACAACCAATTTTTTTTTTCATGAGTTAAATATGAAAACGAATTATAATAATGAGGTCATTTATAACACAAATAACACTGGTAAAACCACTATAACCACAAACGACCCCATGACCCATTACACCGTATTTATACCCCGTCGGTGCATCATCGCGAGTGGATGACGGGGTTCGATTCCGTGACTGTACTCTATTAATTCAATTAACCCAATAAACTATTCGGAAGTCACCGTTACTTGTAATAAGCATCACAATAATCGTACGTTATGTGATATATAATATTTTTTAACGCGAAACCATCGTAGGTTAACGTTACCTTAGTGGGTATAAACACGCTTCGGTGGAGTGTTTTCATGTTAAATGGGTAACCATTGGCAGTGCTTAAGTACCTACTGGTTACAAAATCTATATCTATACATACAAAGAAAATTATAGTGAATGTTGGTAATGTTAAAATAACAGTTTTTGGAGTGAAATTTCTTACGGAGGGGTTTTGAAATTCTTATCCGGAACCATTTTGTGTCACGAAAAGTTGTGGGAGTAAACACTGTGTCGGGTAGAGGGTTAAAAACACCAGTTCTCGTTCGACCACTGAAGTTAAGCAACGTCCAGTGCGGTCAGTACTCGGATGGGAGACCGCCTGAGACCATCGGCTGAGGTTGACTGTTTGTTGTATTTTTTTGATTAAAATGTTTCCTTCTAATACAAAAGTTTCACTTCTATTGCGTGCTTTACGTCAAACTCTGTTTTTTTTTGTTCACTAAACGGATATATAACCATATAAGATATTTATAACAAGAGATAAATTTTTAAAATTTTATACATTATTTTGTTTGTTCTTGTTGAAATGGACCCATTTTGACGGGACTTTCACTGGCAGATAGCCGATGTTATAAGGACTAACTTAGGTCACTATTGTTTTAGAAAAAACATACAGTGCCGTACAAATATAATAACCCGAAGAAGCAGTGTCCACAAACGCTCGCTGCCCATGTGCTATTTGCATCGTACAAAATTTTATTGGCTAAATTCTACGCGGTTAAAGTCGCGAGTGATACCTAGTTTATAAATAAAACTGCGATATGTGTTATTCTTTCAGTGACATTTCTGAAACGGCTGAGCAGATTTTAACGAGACTTTTACAAGCCGATAGACAACTTTGTATTATCTACGGTGCATATTATTTTATCGTAGGAGTTAAGAAATAATGATAAAAATTAATAAAGGTAAATTAAAATTAGGATTATAGTTAAGTGGTAGAGGTAGACAAAAGATCTAGAATCTAGAAGGTGATAGAGCCACGCTGAAGCTATTACTGGTTTCAGCATGAATGGTTCGGCTCGCCCGACGTACTACCACCCTCTCGCAGAAAAACGACGTAACAGTGCTTGCATTGTTGTGTTTCGTTCAGTCAGTGAGAGCGCCGGATAACTCACCTCCCCTCTCCCTCGCCCCTTCCCACTCCCCCTCCCTTAAACACAGGATGGCAACGCACTTGTGACTTTTCTGGTGTTGCGAGCGTCTATGGACGGTGGTGATCACTTAACATCAGATGACCCACCTCTTTGTTTGCCTCCTATGATGTAAAAAAAAAACAATACTAAAAGGTGCTCATAATAAATCGTAATAAAACACATACCTAGTTCATATGAAAAAAAAATTAACATCCTTGGAATATTGTACAGTATCATCGAAATTACGTTTTTACATCATTTTGTATTTCTATGTCTTTTATATTTCAATGTTTGTTTTTATGTATCTGTGTATCTTAGGAAAAAATGCACATCGTCACGAATGTGCTAATAATCTTCAACCATATTGTCTCTTAACATCACGTGAGATTGTTTCAAAAAATAAACCCTACAAAAGGATTAAAAAAATGCTATAAATATACTTTCTTTTATGACATAAGTGTATAAAAATTAAAAGTTCAGTAATTTTTTATTTCTATTCTCGTGTCCACTACACTTAAGCACAATTGAAATAATATACAACCATAGCGTATATGTGGAAAATTAAATAATGTTAAAGTTGTGACCAAAAACCACAGATTTGATCTGTGATATAGAAATAATGGGAACAATTATGTTTAAAATTAGAACAACAAATCAGGTATAATTTACAAAGTAATATTTTCTAATTAGTTAGAAACGCGATAAAACATAAGAATGTATTATATTACACACGAAAATATGGAAAATATGTGAAACGATAAATTTTCTCGTCCACACTCGAGCATTCCACACTTTTGCGCTTAGCGTTTGTTTTTACAGGAAACATCAAAAGTACAATTCTTCACTGTGAATAAAAGTTTCCGTGCCTTACGTCCGTTAGCGGTGAACAAAACTATGTTTTTTTATCAGTAACACATTGATTTAAGGACCGAAATAATTACGGATACATTTACCTGCGTGTAGTTGGCTTATTTCTTTTTATATTAGGTACAAGCAACGAGAGGAAGCGTTTGAATTTTTTTAAATTTAATTTATAGACTTTATTAGCCTTTGACTACAATGTCGTGAGATGTTAAATGACAATGTGGTCTAAGGAAGTGCAGCTGCTGGAACACAATAATAGGTTTTAGGCGACAGATTTTCAACTAGAGAGTGCTAGGTAGCCAGGCAGCCATAAAAAAGGTGCTGCTACTAATCTATAGTTTTACGAATGAATGAATGAATGAATTCTTTATTGTACTTTTGATTTATACACTGGCGAGCTTAATACCATAAGGTATTTTCTTCCAGCTAACCAGCGGTATTGATGTTAATCAAAAATTTTTATAGTAGTGCCTATATAAACAAAATAGAAGAAAATGGATAAATAAATATATACATGTATACAATATTATAATAAAATAAATACATATATAACATAAATCTACATACATACATAATTACTTACATACATACGTACAAATATATAAGAATGACAAAGATAGTGATAAAAATGTATACACACAGTAAAATAAAATTTCATCAGGATGTTTTCCTTCATCAAAAGTTTTGCCTAAGTTGTTAGAATTCAAACCTACGTCCATTGACACGGTGTCCGAACACGCTATCAACTAAATCATTAAATAGTTTAAAACTTACTTTTTTTTAAGAGCACCAGACGGGGATTATTAATCAATTAATACGCTATAAGCGCAAAACCTATTCTTTGACATTATTGCATTCATATATAAAAAAAAAATCTATCTACTTCACTTGTGCACAATAACTAAACTATATTACGTAAAACACTACCAATATTACAAAATATATAGTCAAATAACACAATATTACGAATCTATACTAATATTATAAAGTTGAAGAGTTTGTTTGCTTGAACGCTTTCATCTCCGGAACCACTGGTCCGATTTGAAAAATTATTTCAGTGTAGGATAGCTCATTTATCGAAGAAAGCTATAGGCTAAGGCCAATAAGAGCGCAGCACCAATGAAGATTATTGCAAAATCGGAGTTAATGTACGCATTATCTATACACATAATAAGAATTGAAATCTAATGTGTCTGTACTTTTTCAATATTCGTGAAAAAAATGTTGCAGGTGTCTAGGAATATGTAATAAAATACATTTCAATCATATTTAGAAATGTGTGTCTGTCTGTCTATCTGTCTGTCTGGCTGTGTGTATGAACACGCATCAATGCTAAAGTACTGGGTTCATAATAAAACCTCATATAGAAAATCATAAAGCATATTCTCGAGTAACATTTAGTCTTGGTTTCATCGTAAAATCGGTTCACTCTATCAAAGTATTTGTAATGACGATGCGACTTAAGTACGAGAGAAAAGTAGATAAGTAAATGGACTTAATACATTCAGATAATTTTATTAGTCACGGTTTTTTACATTAGGTTCCACGCCCGCGTAGTCGCGGCCAGAGCAAGTTTAAAAATATTTTCACGAAGTCATGAATTAAAGTTTGTATTAGCCCAAAGTTACTATTTCACGAGGATGAAGTCGCGAGCAGAAGCTAGTTTAGATATAAAACATGGCGTTCCGAGATCCCGTCAAAAACTGCTAAGATCTTTCAACTTGCACCACAAGCATTAACCTTCAATAGGTCGCGGCGGTTCGTTCTGACCCGAGACTAATTAATAACGTGGACATTTGCGGTAGCAGTGAGCTTATCAAATGTAGATTTGAACGGACAATGGTCGCGTTTCGATCATAACGTACCCGGCCTTTGTACGGAAGGGTTATTATGGTATCGTTTATACGCTAAATGGGGTAATTACAATTGACAATTAGTTAGGGTCACTGTGTCTCGTATGTTTGTTTAATGATGCTATTAAAATGTTTAACAGCTGAATAAATTATGAAGTAAAATTTTCGCGGTATCTTAGTGTCTCATGTAGTGGCTTTGATATTTTATTCATAATCTTGTGTTATTTGATTCTATATTTTGTAATATTGGTAGCATGTTATGTAAAATAGTTCGGTTATTGGGCACAAGTGAATTGCATGGAAAATAATACCTACCACGGAGCATGAATTCTGATATGCTATGGAAACTCCCTGAAAAGTTCTAACAAGGTGGCCATCTTGGTAGACTATTGAAATGATCACGAGATATTTGTAATATTTATTATCTACTAATACTCTAGAAGATAGGTTTTTTTTTTTTATATCATAGGAGGCAAACGAACAGGTGGGACACCTGATGTAAGTGATCACCACCGTCCATAGACACTTGCAACACCAGGGGAATCGCAAGTGCGTTGCCAGCCTGTGTAGGGAGGTGGGGGGGGGGGGGGGAAGGGAAGAGGAAAGTGGAAGGGGAGGGGAGGTGGGTCTCCGGCGCTCTCACTGACCGAACGAAACGCAACAATGCAAGCACTGTTACTTCACGTCGGTTTTCTGTGAGAGGGTGGTACTACCCCGGGCGAGCCGACCCATTTATGCTGAAACCAGTAATAGTTTCAGCGTGGCTCTACCACCTACTGAATGTTGTCAAATGTAAAATACTTAAGTAAGGATATCTTTTTGTTTAGTAAAGTTTTTTTGCGGAATCAATCTTAGACACAGCTGTTTGATGCCAAACCAAGCATAGCTTTACAGTGTTAATTACATATATAAATAGATACTAATATCCAATGATATTTGTTGTTAGAATATCATTGACTAATATCCCAAACAAAGAATTAACAATAATGCTCATAACATAGATTCTGCTCTATCCGGGATTTAAACTTGCGATTTGACGGCGTTTGTCAACACTTTGTACCTTTTTTTTTTTTTTTTATAGAGGGGAAAATCCTGCATGCATACACCTCACACTGCCGGGGGACAGCGCGAGGGTTATGTGAGACTCTTACTCACTAAAAATCCCTCTTCTGCTCAGCGCGAATGTGAACCAGGGAGCGGTTTCACGGCTAGCATACGCCACAACCCTGGCCACGCGCTTGGGTCACCCGTAGATGGTAGGTCGGGGACCCTCCTCTCAGGAAGTAGTTCTTCCCTATGCTCTTCTTGTGGAGCGGCGGCTAAAGCCGTGCTCTGCCTGCACGGGCCTTCCTTTCGTGGCAACGGACGCCCCCGCGTCCGTCACCTGAAGGCATGTTACGGAGGCATCGGGTGGGACAAGTGTCCACGTCTCCTCGCTCGAACACTTTGTACCTACGTTAACATATTGAATACAGGTATAATAGCATCGCTCACTGTTTCAACATATGACTAAATTAACGTATTCATTATTTTCTTTTAATTATACACCAATTCATATAGGTATGTATGCATACCAGGTGACTGTTTAAAGGTTAACACCCTTCAATAGTGGGGTAGTTCGTGTTCACATTTCATTACATAGTATAAAACAAAGTCCCCTACCGCGTCAGTCTGTCTGTCTGTTCGCGATAAACTCAAAAACTACCCAACGGATTTTCATGCGGGTTTCACCAATAGATAAAGTGATTCATGAGGAAGGTATATAATTTGTCAACGATTTTTTCATAATCAGGGCGGGGCAACGTCTGCCGGGCCCGCTAGTAACATATACAATAATACTATCAAAACAAATACTAATAAACAACAAAAAAACTTTAGTGAAAGTCTGTTCTAAAACTTTTAAAAGTTTGGTAACGATACTTTTAAACATAAAAAAACCCACCTAGGTTCAATGAACAAAATTTAATAGGCGCTTTTCAAGGTTAATCATTCCGTAACCGATTATCGTGAGAACATCGCACGGTCGAACAAAGGGTAGCGGGGCGCGGGTCGAGGTGCGGGATGCGGTCCGGAGTACGCGACAGGCCGTGATTCATTCCCTAGACCAGTAAATCACCTGATGTTGAGTGTATATCAGTTTTGCGTTTCTCGAGATAACTAGATCAAATATATATTAAGCACCTATTTTTTTAATTGATTTAGAACGAGAAGCAAGTAATGAGTAATCTGTGAGAGTATTGCAACTATTTTACGGGTCATGCTGTATATTATATAAATAAATATGTATTTTTAATACTCAAAACTTTTAGCGTTGACCACATTCTCACTTGATGTTAAATAATGATGATGTGGTCTAAGACAGTGAACACGCTAAACCTAGAGAGGGACTGGCTCTCAAGGGCAGTTCCTGGAACACGCTATTTCTATGATGTATACGTGCTTGGTGATAGATTTAAGGCAGACAGGCATAAAAAAACACCTTAACAGCATGCTGTAAGAATTCGAACCTATGTCAAAATACGGTGCGTCACGCTCACCTCTGAACTATTATCGCTTCAATTTTGCCACAACAATCAAGTTTGTATTCCTTTAGAAGAATATATTTTGAAGAGAGGAATGATAAAATAAGGGATAAGTAAAAGTCATAAATGGAAAAATGTGATAATTGAATTGTCGAATATTTAACAATAAAAAAACAAGGAACGAAGTGCCGATTGGCCAATTAAGCAGCCGTGATCCGGAACGTTGGCCTATCGAAATTGAAGTGTGGCCATACAATACGCGAACTGCTTAAATTAAAACGCCCCTTATTTGTAGATCTGACAAATACATTGCAACTCAGCCAAAGTTATGTATATCATAATAGCTATATAGTGCTCGTAGTGGATGAGTGGTTTCACTGATAAGTTTAAGATGTTGGATTTTCTAGCTCCGACACATATCAACGACAATTTTTCGTAATTCCCATATATTTATTCACTTCCATCAGTAACATTGTAGGAAAAATATAGATCTGTGGATTCCTCGGAGTTTGAAATCACTAATATGTCTTTTTTTTTATTTCGAACTGACTACGCTATTGACCTAGCAAGGTCTTAACAGCTTCACCGGACTACTAAGGCGAGCGCTTAAGGCACTCAGCCGATTTTTGTTTGGGCAACCAGCTCGAGGGTGCACGGCACACCTCGGCTTGGCTGTTGCCTGTTCGATGCAATACGCGACCTAACTGAACTAACCTAAGTTAAGCTACACTATTCATACATATATGAGTTGTTGAAACATATGTGTACCAAGCATACATATCTCAACAACTCTTATGTGTATTTTGTATCGGAAAATTTCTAAACTATTTCAGTTCGAAAAGGGAAAGAAAAAAGGAAACCCTTCCACTTTTTTGTGTAAGCGTGTATGCGTGCACGTGTGTGGAGGTGATATGTGTAGTGTTGTTGCAGTGATGTAAATTTGTGTCACTATATCGCGCGAGCAGCGGACTCAAGGGCTCCACGTCGAGGGAACGGACCTAGGCTTGAGCCGCTGCCGAGGGGGGTCTACTCTGGTGTGCGGGAGCGAAATTTACCCCCAGACCACGGCGGCGTGATCTGTGGTTACGCGGGCGTGGGCGTGAACACGCTCTGTTTTGAGAAAGAGGCTGGTACTGATCGTTCGCTGACGTTATATCCTTATCGGGAGGATCGGTAAAAATGTGACGCGGTCGTCTTTTATAACGCGGTACGTCCGGTACGGTTTCGTAGTTTGTGGCGGATACCACTAACGGGCTAGGATGGTTCGCGGCTTTTTCAAAGTATCTGGTGGTGAGTGATTTTACATACGCCCAGATAGAAGGCATCACTAATATGTCTTGAGTAGACGTGATTAATATATACCCGTACCTTTCTTCAACAAGTAATCTTTGTGGCTCAGCGTTGGGACCTTTACGGGCTAAAATATCTTATTTATGTTAAATTTCGCAGCAGGTGAAATGGTTATGATATACCTTTTACTAGATAACAGAGGACATTTTGGATTATTACTTAGGCTACATATGATTACGTTTTTAAATAGGAACTAGACAGTAACGATAAAATTAAACAAAGGTGACGTAAAATCGCTAAAAAAGCTAGAAGGTTAAGTAGTAATAGATACAATTACAATCTATTTTATATAATAGAACTGTAACAAGGCCAAATCTGTACATTAAATATTTTTTTGAAAATTATAATCGGGGTAGACTTTGTTATCGGTATAGAAGTCAAAAATAATCCATTTATTATTTTTGTCTGTCTGTCTATCCACGTGAACACATATCACTCTGAAAGTACTGAACCAATTTTGACGAAACTTGACACAGTAATAAAATATTACAAGGTTACATCTAGGATATTTTTTGTCCCATAAAACGCAAGGGGTTCTCCAGGATAACGGACGAAAGTTAAAAAATTGTAGTTAATGAAATTCTTGACAGATTTTGGATAATTTTCTTTGTGCTATATATAGCAGATAGATTAGCTAAAATAATAAGTTATATTTCGTCTCCCTATGCTACTTAAAATAACGGTCGTTGGGTTCCGAACCGATGCCTTCGTCGGCCTGTATAATGCCCAGTACATTGTAAGTGAGCTACAGATACAAGACATTTAAATACGTAATTATCAACCACATATGAAAAATATGTGTAAACGAAACTGTCATGTTGTTACATTTATTTTTTATACTATACTATAGATAGTTAAATTTATTTTGTTTATTATATTTCCAAAAGAACATGGCTTAGTTCTGTGAAGTGTGTGGGGTAATATGAGATATATATCATATATTAATTGAATGTATTCAGCTCCAACTGTGGCCAACGGTAGACATTAACTGATGTCGACTCTCAAATTTAATTTACAAGACATTGCAATACTTCATGGCTGACTATCTAAACCTAATAGTATCGAAGCGCTAAGTCTATATAAGTTGTTGAGTCGTCATTAATGACGCTCCCGTTTATTTTAGCTTTAATAGTCTGTATCATTTATGTTATTCAGCCTGTAAATTAAGTTAAAGTTAATATGGGGCTGATGTAGCTATAAAAGCCCCTAAATAAATAAATTACAAAAAAGAACATGGCTTGTTATATTAATTTTTATTAAGCAATTCTTCGTAGATTAATTTAAAATATAGAGGTATATAAAATATAGAGAGATATAGGTCGTAGAATGAATTATTTTATGAAAGCGTGTTTTATGGCTCCACGTGACGCGGCATTGGAAAGGAACGACGATAATTTGAGTGAAAACAAGCGGGTAAATTGATTAACCGTCCACCGCGGCGCGGCTTCGTCACCGAACGACCTCGCCTCTGTTCAATTTTTACTCGATCGCTTTTGTAACCAGATCCTCAAGGTTACCGGTTTTACAAACCAATGAACAGGCACGATCAATTTTCATATTGTAGGTATTTGAACACAGATATCGTCGCTTAGCAAACAACACCGCGCAAGTGAATTTTACTAATTTTACCGGGCAGTGAAATAAAAATGTTTTTATTGCATTATATTGCATTTGTCTTCATGCAGTAATTAGTGATTTGAATACTGGTCTCTTATTGGTTTAAACTTTCAAAATGTTACATGTCGTAGGAGGTGTCATGAGAATATTTATCAATGAAATTTATTAGTAGAAACCGCCAATTTTCGACCTAAGCGATGTTGTTTGCTATACGATTTCATTTTAAGTTTTAAAACAGATGTATAATCTGTATTGACTACAATTGTTGGATGTCAGGATGTTGCTCTAATGTACATTTTCTCTTTGAATGATATAAAGCAACTGATTTTCGATCCAGTGACAAAAACTAAATGTTAGCTCTATATGTCACACATTACAACTTATTCAGTAAGTAAAGTATATTGAAAAGCGTAAAGAAAAATGTATTGTCGGTGTTTTTACTTCTATAACATACTGTATTATCTAGTCGAGATAGTTTCCCATTACTGCATCGTGCTAGGTAAAGTGAAATTTTTTTTTATTAAAATATGTTTTTTCAACCAATTGTAATGTTTTTAACTGCCTTCTTAAAGTCCGGACTGAATAAAGTACAAGGAAATAGAAATAGAGTGTTTTTGTTTGATAAACTATTTTGACTAGTTCACGATTTCACTGACATAATATGTATAAAGAAAAAGTAGAAGATACGATTTGGCGTTTGTTTTTATTTCAGCTTTTTTTTGGCAACCAATCTATTAGTATATTACTGCCATTGTCGAGTAGGTAATGATATTATAAGTTTCTCGCGATCATTTCAATGAACGAAGAAGCTGGTGGCCGTCTTGTTAAAACTTTCAAGGGAGTATTTGTGGCAAGTCAAAATCTATGCTCCGTGGCATTATTTCCTAATTTAAATACCACCAATATTACAAAATATAGAGTCAAATAACACAAGATTATGAATCGATACATATTATAAAACGTCCTCTGCCACGTCTGTCTGTTCACGATACACTCAAAAACTTCTGAACGCATTTTCATGCAGTTTTCACGAGTAGATAACGTGATTAATGAGGACGGTTTAGGTATATAATTTATTACAACACATAGAACCGAATAACACAAGATTATTAATAAAATATAAAATCTATTATATAAAATTCCAAGATCCCTTCAAATACTCCTGTTACTCCAAATACCACCAACTGAAAACGGAAAAGGAGACTGTCGCACCTGTTTGTCTAGACTATGAGGTATGGAATACTCAGCACTTGCATTCCTAGCAGCATCTGATTTTTTTTTGTTTTTAATACCAAATCAAATCACAATATTCTTTATTCTATTTAGGCCCTGAGAAGGCGCTTATGAAAGTCAATGCTAGCACCGGTTCGGAAAACAACCCAGTCATCAAGAAGAACCGGCAAGAAACTCGATCTGCTTAATCTCTTCAAGTTACATATTTTTACAAATAATTTTAAAAATAACTTTTTAATACTTTAGTTTATATTAATTCAACAATATTTTTTGTAATATTCAGGCAAAAATAGAATAATCTAGACAATATACACAAAGACTTAATTGTATTTACTAAATGTAGTTACAATTTAGGTTAAATTTCACATACGGTAACAAAGAGCAAAACAATATAGCACCGTACGAAAAGTTCGTTTAATTATAGTTTTGTTATATGGAAGCCGCAGGGCTGTTCACGATTTAATTTGAATTCCAGGTAATGTTCATATTACACAATTTTCCATTATAAACCGTACGTTTAGAAACGCTAATTAAGTTTTGAAATAACATTGGGCTATTATTTTATCCGGTTCTAAATATTAGATAGATAAGTATCAAATTTTCTATCTAATGATATATGTGTTCAGTATTACATGTGGCAGAGATGAGAATGTTAATATGGATGTGTGGTGTAACTAGAATGGATAAGAATAAGAATTATTATATCAGAGAGATATTGAAAATAACACTAGTGACAGAGAAGTTGAGAAGTAATAGGTTATCATGGAGGGTATATATATTATGAGAAGAGATGAAAGTCATGTAACTAGAAATAAAAACATCTATTAAACATCTATTAATGTAGATTTGACAAATCTCTAGGGAACAGTATACTTTTCGGAATTAAAGTAACCTATGTTTTTCTATGTACTCCTGACAAATTGTATGCAAAATGTCACGCGTAACAAACAAATTCATATTCACGGTTATAAATATTATTAAGTATATAGACGATAAAAACTTATTTTACTTTGTTAGTATATAGACGAAAATATATCAAAATTACATATTTTCCATTTGTAGTGAATTCACGTTTGTCTCGTTTTAAATACTGTACCAAAAGGTTATAGACAATGGCGATATCAAACGCTGAAATGCTAAAAAGCACGTAAAAAAATGGCAGACGCAAAAACAACGAACGGATAGGAGGCGAGTGATATACTGCCCTCGTGGGTAAACGGCCGTTGTTTATGTTAAGGGTTGTTGCCTATGCTCGCGCACGGTGCACGGCACCTTTAAACTGTAATGAAATTGTAACACTGTGATAATTGTTTAGCATTTGAACACAGTCTCACCTAATGTTAAATGATGATGTGGCCCAATATGGTAAACACGCTAAACATAGAGAGGACTGGCTCTCAAGTGCAAGTGTTCTCCTCCAATAAAAGCTCCTGCTATTCGTAAGAATTTGAACCTAAATCGATTGACGCGGTTTCCGCACACGCTATTAACTGAACTATCATAGTTTTATTATATTTTTAGAGTTTATTTGTATAAACTAGTGGGCCCGATGGACATAGTGCCGCCCTAATAATAAAAAAAACGTTGACAAATTATATACCTAAACCTTCCTCATGAATCACTTATCTACTGGTGAGAACCGCACGAAAATCCGTTCCGTAATTATTAATTTTATGGTGAACAGACAGACAGACGTTGCAAAGGATTTTGTTTTATAATAGGTAGTGATTTCACACAGTTTTAACAAGTGTTAAAACATTTTAACAGCAAAATAGCATTAGCTTTTATAAAAAAATGGACTTACTGAAATTAGTTACTTCATTTTTTTAAATTATAAATAGTTTTTAGATTTTTTTTTAAATTTGCGGATACTAAAATTTTTAATTATTATTGATAAAGTAATTTACTTATAAAAATATCGTGTGTTAACTATACAGATACATTTCAATAACAAGAGCGATATTTTTAAATTTAAAAATATTCTACCATCACACAAATCACTGTTTAAAACATCTGCCGTGTGCAGTAGTATGTTACAACCTTTACTTACAGTTTAACGTACTAAAACACGCCGAAACAAGCTGTGTAATAGCTTACATTAGTCGGTCGCCGATCGTACGAATATTTCACCGTTGGGTCGAACTAATGTATATACGTTGGGTACTTTGACTGGTCACAAAGTGTATAGATAAATAGAAAAAAATAGTGCGTGCAATCCCTTCCCATGGAAGAAGTGAAACTTCGTAATGTGAAAATGAAAATACGAAGGGGTCGAAATTGATTTTTAGTGAAATCATATTGTTTCTTTAAGACAAACTTTATTAACATTGCTTACAATTCACAATTGATCGCATCTTTTAATTATCATTTTCGAGTGGAGAAATATCCAAATCTATAACATTTACAATGGGATTATGATAACTAAAGTAAGTTACTAAAGTAAACGTTTAACGCAATAGTATTTTCATACCCCCTCAATGGTAGCGTTAAACGTTTAACGCAACCTTGTAGAAAGTCGCATTAGAAGTTTGACTTCAATATATTTTACATTCTAAAAGGTTGCAATGGATATTAATAATATTTGAAGTTAAAACTTCTTTAGCCGCCTTGAGCGATTATTGGTAGGAGAAAAATGTATGGGTTCGCGTCAGAGACATGCTAGTGAAACGTTACCGACGTGCTCGTGATGTATTGCGCTTATGCCAGACTATCGACGCGTAGTATAGCGGCTTGTGTACATGTAATATTGATATTCTATACTGAGCTTATGGAGCCTGTCCTATATATGATTACTTAATTAAATATATAAAAATGTGTATAATTATTGTTCTTAGTGCTAATATATGTGATAAGCAGACTATTGCTAATAATTTTAATAAGTACGTGGGAGAGCCACGCTGAAGCTATTACTGGTTTCAGCATGAATGGGTCGGTTCGCCCGGGGTACTACCACCCGACCCACAGAAAACCGACGTGAAGTAACAGTGCTTGCATTGTTGCGTTTCGTTCGGTCAGTGAGAGCGCCGGAGACCCACCTCCCCTCCCTTTCCACTTTCCCCTTCCCCTTCCCTTCCGCCCCCCACACAGGCTGGCAACGCACTTGCGACTCCCCTGGTGTTGCAAGTGTCTATGGACGGTGGTGATCACTTAACATCAGGTGACCCACCTGTTCGCTTGCCTCCTATGATAAAAAAAAATAAAAAATAATGTACGTATTATGAAACTTAAATGATGCAAACTATAATTGCTTTAAAAATTCAAAAAAGTACACAGTTATTCCCTTGTTTTGAGTTTCCCTTCTGTTGGCAGTCATCATGTAATAAAAGCCTGTGTCTCGACTTTTTTATGTAATAAAATTTATATCATCTCATATCGAGTCTACATGATAATTAATCTTTGGGATTTTCAGTAGTATCTCAAAGAAATTGTATTTTAATCAATATTTGTGATTACTAAACAAATAGATTGGCAAAATACTAAAAGAATCGTTACATAGTATAAAACAAAGTCCTCTGCCACGTCTGTCTGTCTTTTCACGATAAACTCAAAAAGTCCTGAACGGATTTTCATACGGTTTTCAGCAGTAGATAAAGTGAATCATGAGGAAGGTTTAGGTATAGGTTTGGTAATTTTCTTTTAACATCAGGGCGGACCGACGTCTGCCGTGTCTGTTAGTAGATAATAAATAATTACTTTTGATTTAAGTAATAACGTTACAGCTACTGTAAAAGCTAGACTCGGATTCAATATTCATGTACGTATATCGGTTTACCTTCTCTAATCGGTATTCAAAGAAATTCGTCAATTTGTAACGACCAATCAGGTCGCCGCATTCGCCCACGGGATTAAACTTCTTATTGATTATTGAACCCCTTTCTTATAAGGCTTGTCTTATATAAACAGCGTTAGCGATCATTTTCTTGAAGTGAAATTTCTTATGAGAGATCTTTGTAATTTTAATCCGCAATCTTTTTGCGTGACAAAAAGCAATGGAGGTAAATACTGTGTCAGGTAGAGTGATGAAAATATCGGTTCTCTTCCGATCATTGAAGTTAAGCAACGTCGGCTGCGGTCAGTACTTATATGGGTGACCGCCTGGAAGCACCGCGTTACGTTGGCTTTCTGTTGTATCTTTTTTATTAAAATGCTTCCCTGTAATACAAAAGTTTCACTTTTATCGTGTGTCTTTACACTGTTTTTTCTTCTAGAACCAGAATAAATGGAATTGCGTTGTTAATAAGTAGATGAACTCGTCATAGAGGTGTGTTGCGTTCCGGAATTAATCGCAGTAACTCCAGTAATCAAGAGACTGGTGAGACCCTGACACCCTGGAATGACGCAGCGACTGACGAAGGATTGTGATGCTCTCAGTAGTAGCAATTGATTTTGCACTGTATTAAACATCAGATATGGCACAACAATTTCGTTCTGCTCTGAGCATAAAATAGAGATATATGATAAGCAATATTGCACAAATAAACATAAGTATTTGGGCGACTGACCTTCGCTTTCTGTGGTGTGTGTGGTGATTTAAGGTGTAAGCCCAACGTATTTGTATAATGTCACATAGTGCCATCACATAAACTTTTGAGGTACCAGTATGTTATTATTCTCTCGTAAAAATATCTCCAATATGACATAATAATAATTAATTCATAATTATTTTTCATAACATTAAACATTATTTATTTAACAATATATTAATAATTAAGTAATAAAATGTCGAGTAAAAGTAATAATAACAAATATATTTATTATAAACTCTTTTTTACATAACACCTCAGAACATTTATTTAATTGTTATTCTTAAAGTCATAAACACTTTCAAATTGTAAGATGGACTATTTTGGTAAAATGAATAGTTATGATAAAATGTTTAAAAAAATGTAAAATCTCGTTTTTCTCAGGAAAGGCACCTATATATATCGAATCAAAAGCCTTATAGATTAGCCTTAGATCCGTTTACGATACAGAAAAATGAATAATTATATATATACAAGAATTTAAAGTTATCATAGAAAAAATAAAGATAGTAAGAAGCTTTCTTCTTAGACCACACGTTCGAAGATCCCTCAAGTGTAGAGACACATGATTTGAGATCGAGGGCACCCGTTATTGGTACGGACTACAGACCTACATCTTTTTCTTTGATGTGCCCGTGATGCGGGGAAAACATATCAATTTGCGGATTGTAGCTGTTTTTTTAGACGGAAAATGTTTTCCCTCTAGCTGGAAAATAACAACGGCACTGATAAAATATTTAAGACAATTTATTTCTTATTCGCATCGGATGTTTTCGCTTGTTATATTCAACGAATATGTTGTATAGTGATACACCGTTATGTTTTCTCTTTACTAGTAAGTTGACATAATTATAATGCAAATTTATATACTATGCTATAATAAAATAATACTTGCTATATTGAAGGATATACATACATATTTTGTCCTACTGGATTGAAAGCGGTCTACATGTAGAAATGTTAGGAAAAACGGAACGCAAGGTGAAAGGGCGATATTGGGCTCTCAGAAAAATTACCTTAACATACCAGTTAAGGTGTCTAATTAATCTCTTATGGCCGGTTTCTGACATACTTGGTTAAACTGCCAATAGTTATTGACTCAACAAAGTTATCCATAAGATAAACTGTCAAATGGCCCGTTGAATTTTACTGACATTTACCGTATGATTGTGTATTCAGAAACGCAATTTGACAAGTTATCGAACCGATAACGCTATTGAACAGATAAAATACAATTAAAGTACCTCAGAAACCAGGCATAATTGATGGAGAATAATTTCTAGGTAATATAAAAACGTGAAAATCATTTAACTTCTACTAAATTCTACGCACTCATAGTGTAACACACGTCTTAGAAGCACTCTTAAGCATGGCGGTTTGCTTTCTCAAAAACA